>PVJO010001974.1:0-155585 GCA_004026905.1 Hystrix cristata | reverse complement strand
GCAGTGGGTAGGGAAATCATGGCTCCTCCCATTAAGTTGAGGGAGCCAATAGGAAGGTCTCAGAAAAAAAGGCTTTGCGGCTGAGCCCTTAGTGTGCTCTCAGGAAGTATGTGGGGGAGGGGCGTTCTTTTGTGGGGTCCCTTGGGAGGACTATAGGTCTGGCTCGGCAGGTGTGGCAGAATCTGTGTAAATAAAAAACCCAGAATGATGTTTAGCATGAGGACTGGGTTCACAGTGGGTGGTCAGTGACTACCCTTAAGCAGGGATCATATTGGACATCCTGTGAGCATGTAACATTTTAGGGATCTTCACTACCTGTCTTTTACACCAGGACTCCCTTTTACAGACCCTAGTAGCAATTTATCACAGAATTCTTCGATGATCTTTGCTACCACTTATTCACTGCTTACATAATTATGCCAATTTCTCTGCTAATATATTCAGTTACTCCTTTGCTTTGTAAATATTTGTTGAGTACTAATTATAAGACAGATACTGTTTTCCGTTGCAAACACTGCTAACACAGTCAGGGATGCAGACCTTACCCTGAGGCCTTTCCATACAATAGAGGTGAAGTGGATTATACAATTTATGATAAAGGACATCAGGATAGTAATTAGCAAAACAAGATAAGGATTGATTGATTTCTGCTCTGGGCAATTGGAATTAGTGATAAGAATAGGGACTTATCTTAGCCTATTAATGGTAATTTTCACACAGCAAAAAGATAAAGGATTCAAATATAAGGAATAGTAAAATATTAACACGCTGAAAGATAATAACTGCGATGATAAAAAATAACTGGACTACAGCTCAAGGATTTTATAGGGAAATGATAAAATGGGGTAACAAAGAAGCATGCATACTCATAGCAGTCTTGGTTAGGCTGCGGGGTCCTGCCAGCCAGTGGTATGCATGTATTTGCTGCAGGTCTGGTTCCATGAGTGCCTGATGGTGCCAGGGCTTGGGCAGCAGTTTCTGCTCCCAGCATTCCATGAACCTGGGAAGGCAAAACAACTTCAAGAGACAAAGTTAAAAAGACAAAATAAAGCAGAACAAAATTGGGCAGAACGATGACTGAATTTTTTTTCAATGCCTCCAATTTTAATGGATCCTCTGCTACACCTATGTTTCTGTATGTACTACAATTGAGGAAATACAGTTAAAAGCAAAATTTCCTCCCAATGCAGAAAACCTTTCCATAAAGGTAGTAAAGAAAACAATATTATAATTAAATATATTTTGAACCAGATTGTGACATGCGTTAAAGGCAACAAACTACAGAGATCACAAAGATTTAAAAAAAATCTCTGTTATATGACTACATGAAGGCTAGAATGAATTGCTTTGGGTATGTTTTATAGGTTGGAGTCAGGTTACAAGTTAGTCCCAATCTCCTCCTGGAACCTGGAAGACAGAAATTTACCTTTCTTGATGATTTCATTTCAAAGAGATGAATCCCAGGTCTTTAAGCAAACATTCCTCAGGTAAGAGCCTGGCAAGAAGCATACTTAGCCATTGCAAAATTTACTTACATTTGAAAATGACAGAGAAAGAAAGTTTGAAAAAAGAGTTGAGAGATTTCTATTCTTTATTTTCAACAGAGAGTGCTATAGTTTAGATCTAAAATATCCCCCTAAGGCCAGCTGACAAGGTTTGGAGAAATGATCAGATCATGAAGGCACTAACCTCATCAATGGTTTAATGCATTAATAAGTTCATAGCTGAAAGGGCTATTAGAAGGTGTAATTTAGATGAATACAGTAGGTCAGGGGCTTGACCTTGGTTACTCTATTAGTCACTGCCCTGTCACTGGGACAAAATATCCAGAGCCCGCAATTTAAAGATGGAAAGGTTTATTTTGGATCACAGTTTCAGAGGTTTCAGTTCATACATGGTTAGCCAGCTCCAGAAATGTCATGGTGATGTTATGGTAGAGGAAAGCTGCTCACAACATGGCAGCCAAGAAGCAGAGAAGGGAGGTGCCGGGGACAACAATACATCCTTCCAGGTCATGCCCCCAGAGATCTGCCTCTTCCAATCAGGCTCCACCTCTGAATACATGAAACTTTTGGGGGACATTTTGGAGCTAAACCATAATATTCTGCCCTTGGCAGGGGCTCATGTCCATCTCATTATGCAAAAATGTGTTTCATCCATATCTAAGAGTCACCAAAGTCTTAAAAGTTCTAGCATTGCTGAAAAGTCCAAGTCCAAATTCTCCGCTGAGACTCAAGGGAAACCCTTAGCTGTGAGACCCATAAAAGTCAAAAGGAATGTTAAATATTTCCAACATGCAATGGCATAGGGTAAACATTCCCATTCCAAAAGGGAAAGATGAGAGCATAGAAAGGAATTAGACCAAAGCACGATCAAAAACTAGTAGGGCAAACATTAAATCTTATAGCTCCATGTCCAGCACCTGAGGCAAATTTTTCAATATGAATTCCAAAGGGCTTGGGCAGCTCTGTCCCTGTAGCCTCACTGTCTACAAGGCTTCTCTCTTCTGCTGACCCTGCTCATTGCCTGCAGCTTTCCTTAGCAGACATTTCTGGCAGTTCCAAATTCCTGGGGTCTCCACCACACATTTGGCTTCATTCCCACAGCTACACACACTGCCCTCTCAAGGGTTCATTTCTGGCCTCCAACATCTTCCTTTGAAATCTGGGTGGAAGCTTCCATGAACTTATAACTCTTGATTTCTGCCTGAAAAACCAGCACAACGTGGGTTACACCAGGATCTGTCACCAGCTTGAGAAGTAGCTAGGACCCTTTGGACCATGGCTGCAGTGGCCTCTGAGTGCCTGGATGGATGAACTCAGGGAAACACTTCCCTAGGTGGCCCCAAATGAGCATGGCATCATGGGGTTCTTTTCTCAAAGCAAAGTGTTTCAGAGTTTACCCTTTTATACTCTTGAGGGTAAAATGGGTAGAGTCTGGCCATTTACTCAGATGCCTTCAAGGTATCTTTCTTATTGTCCTGATGTAAAGTATTTGCTTCTTTTTGTCAACATACCGTACCAGAGAAAGGAGACTGTGACCTCAGGACAGTAGCAATGAACTTTATTTAGGAATAAAGCCAGAGGAGAAACTTCTCCAAAGCAGGAAGGGGAACAGAGAAGCCCTCAGAATAAAGGAGCTCAGGGTTTATATAAGAGCTATGGCAGGAAAGGGGTGAGGGAATCGGCTGGCCTGTGAAACTTTCTCAGGTTAGGGTACTTTTTTGTTCCTCCTTATCTTGAGGCTGTGAGCACTGGCGGTTATCCGGAGCCAGAGGAGCTAGACATTCCTTTCCTAGTTGTAGGCATCCTGATCTGCAACTCCAGACCCTCCATTGACTCAAATCCTTACTAAGCCCACCCCAACTTTGTCAGTTAACCCTAAGGTGTGGGATCTTAGCCACCCTACAGTTGCTGTGCAATGACTCAAGTCAATTATTGACCCCCTCAAGGCCAATCTCCTCATTCCAACACACTCCCCCCATAACGCCCCTATCCTGGCAGTAAAGAAGCTCATGGGCTCCTGAATGAAATAATCAGTCCCACTCATCCAGTTGTAGCTAACCCTTACACTCTCCTATCCCAGATCTCACCCAATACTTCTTTCTTTTCAGTACTTCATCTCAAAGATGCTTTCTTTCTGATCCCCTTACACCCGCTCTCTCAACCTTCTTTGCTTTTACCTGGGAAGACCCCATCTCCAACTTCTTTTCACAATTTACCTGGACAGTTCTTCCTCAGGGATTCCAAGTTCCCCCCACCTCTTCAGACAAGCCCTTCAACAGGCTCTCACCCAAGCCCCCGCCATTATCCTTACCTAACCTGAAAAAAATAATTTCTTCTTTATGTTGCTAGTAGACAAGGACAAGCCCTAAGACTACTCACTCAACCTGCCAGCGACTCCCTCCTCCCTGTAACATACCTCTCAAAGCAGCTCAACAGTTCTGATCAAAGATGGCCCTTTGTCTTCAGGTCCTGACCACAGCCACTTTCCTGGTTCCTGAGGCACAAATACTGACTTTCCACTACCCTATCCAGGTTTGGTCCTCACACTCACTCTCTGATCTTATCAGCTACAGAGCCATTCAGTCTGTCTCACCCTCTGGTACACAGATCCTTCATGCCAATCTTATCCAGCCCCGAGTCTCCCTACACAGGTGCCAGGACATTGTTTCCCTGATGGCGTTTTCTCCTATGCCTGAAGAGCCGCAATGACCCTTCACTATTCAGCCTGCACCAACACCAGCTCTTCCTCCAAGTGGTGACTGAACAACTTCGCCTCCTGTATCACTACCCAGACCTTTCCACCTCCCACTGCGTTCCAACCTGATTTCCAACCTCTGACTACAAGGAGATCTGAGTGAACTTTTGTCCTGAACAAATCCTCTTATTTATTATCTGCCTCTTCTTTACCCTCAACCCACACAAATGCCCACCTGCCCGCTTCCCTTGACCATCCTGGTCATCCTTCTAGTTCCTCCAGCAGGGCTGCTTCCTGCCTGACAGCAGTAGTTTTAATATTAAATGCCTGCTTGATTCTGCCATGCTTGCTCCTCTATTCTCATTAACTGCCTTAACCGAATCATTTCAGATCACATCACCATCACCAAACTTCAGATGGTGATGCAGATGAGACCCTTAATGACACCTGTAGCTTACCAGCAGGTCCCATCCACTGGTGACCAGAGAGAATATAACTCCTGACTCTTTGATATGCCCCTCTTTGCCCCTATTTAGCAGGAAGTAGTTCGAGAAGATTTCGCTGCCTGTTTTCCCTTCTTATTAAAGAGTCGGGACTGTTATATATTCTGGTCACTAGATATCTCTAACCAGGCCTAGGCAGAAACACTAACAGCTGTAAAGTTAAATGCCCCATGGGAAGCAATCAACTCCCAGCCCCCAGGACCTTCCCGATCCCACAGCTGTAAGATAACAAGGATCCTAAATCACACAGGATGCTTACAACCAGGAAGGGAATGTCTAGCTCCTCCGGCCCTGGATACCCGCCAGTGCTCACAGCCTCAAGATAAGGAGGAACAAAGAAGTACCCTACCCTGGGGCTGGGGATTTAGCTCAGTGATTAGAGTGCTTGCCTTGCAAGCACAAGGGCCTGAGTTCGATCCCCGGCACCACAAAAAAAAAAAAAAAAAAAAAAAAGAAGTACCCTACCCTGAGAAAGTGTCGCAGGCCAGCCAATTCCCTCACCCCTTTCCTGCCAGAACTCCTATATAAACCCCAAGTTCCTTTGTTCTGAGAGTTTCTCCATTCCCCTTCCTGCCTTGGAGAAGTTTCTCCTCTGGCTTTATTCCTAAATAAAGCTCGTTGCTGCTATCCTGAGGTTGCGGTCTCCTTTCTCCAGTACAGTATATTGACACTTTTCGATGGTGCTGATCTTTTCAGGAACCACACTCTCCTAGGTCCCGACTTTGCAGGTGCTTCTTTTCTGGGGAAATGGCAAACTTTCCACATCTTTTGACTCTGCTTCTGAATTCTCACTATAAGTCTGGCTATAAGCAGCCAGTGGTACCCATGTGTGCTGCAGCCTGAACACTGGGCTGCCTTGAAATTTTCTCCACAAGATTAATTGCTCTGCTGCCTTTAAATTCAGCCTCATGCAAGTCTTAAAACATGGGTAAAATATAGAAAAGTTCTTTGCCTGAATGAAACACACATGGCCTTTGGTCTAGGTTTCAATAGAGTCCTTATTCCAATCTGAAAACTCTTGAACCCGGCCTTTATTATTTGCATTTCTAATAGCATTATGGCTTTCTAAGCTCTGACCAGAATCGCCCATCAAGGTCTGTTTACAGAACTCTAGAGCCTCCCCAGCCCACATATCCAACCTTTTGAGAAACTCCTTTCACAAAGCAGATCCAAAGGCTTCTCAACCATGTGTCAAGCTACAGTCACATTGATGACCCCACTTTTCTGGTACCAGTTTTCTGTATTAGCCACTTTCCCATCCCTGGGACGAAACACTCAACACCCGCTGCTTAAAGGAGAACAGGACAGTGAATTAAGATGTGAGAGTGAAATTGAAGCTGCAGTGGAGAATTTAGGAGATTGGAAATGCCACGAATATGGAAAATCTGCCAAGAAAAGTTGCAGACAGCAAGTAAAGCCAGCTCAAGTGAGGGGTAATGTGGGCCGCAGCCAGCAAGCTTTGGCAGTGTGTTGCCCACGCCTATTGAAGACCATCTGCCCCGATGCAAGATATGGAGCTGCAGGATTTAATGTGTGCCCTACTGCCTTTCAGTCTTGCTTTAGTCTGAGTCCTCCTTGCTGTTTTCTTATTTTTGCTGCTCGGAATGGAAATATTTACTGTATGTCTGTCCCACCACGCTTTGTTGGAAGTATGTTAATGTGTTTTTTAATTTTAAAGGGGAGTCACAGCTAAAAGTTGCTTTGCACCTCACAGGAAACTTTGGACTTGGACTTCTGATCAGTGCTGGAACTACTAAGACTTTGGCAACTCTTGGAAATGGATTAAATACATCTTCCATAATGAGATGGACATGGGCCTTTAGGGGCCAGAGGTGGAAGGTTACGGTTTGGATCTAAAATAGCCTCCAAAGGCCAGCTGATGAATTAGCTTCTGGGAAATAATCAAATCACAAAGGTGCGCTGCAATGCAGTTGTGACTGTATCTCATTGAAGGACCCAACACCCTACTAAGGTTTTGGTGCAGCTCAAGGGACTTGCCAGTAGATGTCGTTATTCTCATAAGCACAGTATGAACTTGAGGTGGAAAAAGGAGCACTTCACTAAACAACTTTGACAAATTAGCTTTCTGTAAGTGAAAAAGCCATCAGGATGAGATATACAGGTTTTCAAAAGTAATACGAGTTGCAAGATGTTAAGCAAAGAAGAATTTATGAGGTGCTTATCTATTTTTGATTCCTGTATACACACCACAACAGTGATTTGAGAATACAACATGGGAGCGGAACATGCCAATAAGTCACCAGTTCCTTTTCAGAACAGCAGTAAAAGAAGGTCATGATCAGCCTCTGGTTTGGAATAGGCAGAGTGCAGGATGAGCAGGCCTTGGAGGGGGAAACCAACTGGGTTTGAATCCTGGCTCTTTACCTTATGAGCTGGGCGACATTGGTCAGCTCCCTCATACTCTCTGGGCTCTACTTTCTTTATTTCCAAAATGATTAGTAGTATGTAAGGTTCTGTGAAGAACCAATAAAACAATGCACACCAAGAAATAAGCATTGGGCACAGTGTCTGTACTAGCTCGTAGGGCTGTGGTAAGAGATTACTACAAACTGAGTGGGTGACTTAAAACAAGCAAAATGTGATCTCCCAGCTCTGGAGGCTGGAGGTCTGAAATTATGGTGTTCATGGTGTCACAGTTCCTCTGAAAACTCTAGGAGGGGATCTTTCCTTGCTCCTTCCAGTTTTTGGTGACCGCCAGCAAACTTCTCCTGTCGCTCCCCAGCCTTCGCCCCAATGTAGCTCTGTGATTTTGTTGTACTTATAAAGACATCAGTCATAGTGAATGTAGGGCCCATATTACATTAACTAACTACATTTACAAAGACCCTATTCCAAATAATAAGGTGGTATTCTCAGGTCACAGGTGGACATGCACTTTTGGGGGGCACTATTCAGCCCGGTACAGTGCCTGACTGACACATAGAGGCAGTCAGGAAATGAGTGTTGGTCTTTACTAGCTATTATCTTTCTTTGTAGTTATTCATACTGAGTCTTGGGGATGTCCAGAAGATAGAACCGTGTCCATGCTCAGGAGCACAAGCTTATCATTCTATAAAATACAGGAAGAAGCTGGTTAGTCCCCTTGCTTGCATTCCTTGCTTACCTGGCTGACTTCTGCCTGTCTGCCTTGCCACCCTGCCTCGGACCCTGATGATTGTGGACTGAAACCTCTACAAACTGTGAGCCAAATAAACCTTTCTTCCCCTAACTTTGGGCGTGTCTCTTAATTGTAGAGTTAAGATCATTTACATTGAGTGTTATTGTTGAAAGGTATGTACTAATTCCTGTCATTCTGTTTTTCCACTGCTTAATTTATTTCCAGTTCTCATTCTTTAAACCACTCTCTCAGTGAGACTCATTCTTTTTGTTGGTCTCATTGTTGTTGCCCTCATCATCAATTTTTATGATTTTCTCAAGTATTTTCTATAGTACTTGCTTGGTGGTCATAAACTTGTTGAATATATCCTTATCATATATGGTCTTTATTTCTCCTTCGATTTTGAAGGGTAGCCTTCCAGGATATAGTACTCTAGGTTGGCAATTATCTTCTTTCAGGGCTTGAAAAAGTTCACTCCAAGCCCTCTTTGCCATTAAGGTTTCTGATGAGAAATCTTACTCTGATAGGTTTGCCATTATAACTGATTTGATGCTTCTCTCTTACAGCTTTTAATATTCTCTCTTTGTTCTGTATTTCTGGAAATTTGACTCTGATGTGTCATGGAGAAGATCTGTTCTGGTCTTGCCTATTTGGTATTTTAAATACTTCCTTTACCTGGGTGTCCATCTCATTATCCAGATTTGGGGAAGTTTATGCAATAATTTCAGCAAATAAATTTTTTGTCTTTTTCTTCTACCTCAACACCCTTGTCAAATACAATATTCTTAAATTTCTTGTTTTAGAGTCATATAAAAGCTCTGGGATAATCTTTTCATTATTTTCTTTGTTCATTGTTACTGACTGAATGTTCTAGTACACCAACTCTGTCTTCAAGTCCTGATATCCTTTCTTCCAACTCATCTTACCTACTGTTGTGACTTTTGGTTTTTTTATTAGATTTATTGAAGTTTTCATTTCCAAGATTTTTGTTTCTTTTTCATCACTCCTATCTCTTCATTAAAGTGGTCTCTCACATCCTGTAATGTCTTCCTTAATTCATTCAGATGCTTATATGTCTCTGATCTCCTTTTTCATTTTAACTATCAGTTTTTTAAATTCTTTGTCTTGGATTTAACCCACTTCAGTGTCTTTGAGGTCAGCTTTTAGAGAGTCATGAATTTCTGGAGGCCTTGTGCTGCCCTGTTTTCTCATGACTCGTGATTTTGTGTTTGAGTTTGTAGATTAGTTGGGGTGGAAAGCTCTGCCACTACTGTGGTGATCTCTTTGCTAAGTGACTTTCTCCCTGTGATGTGCACTTGGCTTTGGGGGTGATTCCGTGTGAAAGCACCCACTCAACCTATTCAAAGTGCTGGGCTCAGTCCCTAGCACCGTACTACAAAGAAGGAAGTTCTGCCAGTAGTAACGGCATCCAAAGAACCAACCATATACAAATATGTAGTTTAAAATTTGTTTTAGGAGTTCTCTATTCTTTGATCAACCCTGGAAGACAAAGAAATAGTAATGATTTAGGATAGCCTAGGAAATAGGACAAGGAAGAAAGAAAAAAGAGAAAGAAAAATAGTTTTTTTTTTTTTTTTTTTTGAGACAGGGTCTCACTTTGTAGTTCAGGCTGGCCTTGAGCTCACTATGCAGCCCAGGCTTGCTTCAAACTCGTGATGATCCTCCTGCTTCAGCCTCCCAAGTGCTGGAATTACAAGCATACACCACCATGCTGGAGGAAAAATAGATTTTAATGATGATTTTATACCAAGAAAGTAGGGGGGGCAGGAAGGGAGATTTGAGAGAGTAAAAGAGGGAAAAAAAAGAAGAGACAAAGGGAATATAAATGGAAAGTTAGAGAAGATAGAGGGAGGTAGAATCCAAGCAATCCATTTCTAGTTTAGAAAAAAGAAATGCGGTTTGCTGCCAACGTTCATTTAATTGTACATAAAAATGCTTTTTCAGACTGAAGAAAAACTGACAGTTTTCAATGTGAAAATAAAATATAAACACTGTTCTTGGAATTCTTTATAAACAGACTTTGTTTTATTCTAATGCAACAGAAGTGTATATGATGGTCAGTATTTAGTAACTTTTCCCCTCTGTGGTAAATTTGCAATAATCAAGTCTTATTAATTTGTAAATGGGAATATCACTACTAAAATGGAATGCTATAAATAGAATGATGTCGTTTGTTTCCAAACACTGTCGACATACTAGATCAATGTAAAAATAATGATAAAAGTGGGATGCTTCATGGCAAACTTTGAGGGTAAGTTTACGACTGTAATATTACAGTGAGCACTGTAATGTTGTGGGGTAAATGTTGTAACCACAATCGCCACCTTGAAGTATTCTTGGGACAAACAGGAAATTTAATGAACTAAAAGAAACAAATTTAGCAAACACTATGAAACCACCCTTGGTGCTGGAGAACATACTGTGAGATGTTCAGATACTATGTAAATACCAGCAATAAGTACAACTAGTAAGCACTTATGAACACACATACACTCCTCTGGTCCTTATAAAAAGAAACGCTATTTAAAAAGAAAGGGAAAAAAAATTATTCCAGAGTTCACTTCGCCTCTGTCCAAACAGAAGATCCTGCAGAGAGCAGGCAGGCCGCAACCCTGCCCCACTGCAGCTGTGGATGAGTACTTAGGTAGTTCCAGCAATGGCAGGACTGGCTCACACCTACTTACTTTATCTCTTCCGTGCCTGGGCATGAGGGCGCTGGAAAATCTGGTTTGTTTGCTAAATCTATCACTTCCTCAGTCCCTAGGCAGGTCAGGACAGTGGCCTAAAGCTCTGTAAATTTTCAGACCACGTGTGGCTGCCCAGTGCCTGTGCACTGCCGTATCTACTTTGAATGCCTCTGGGAAGATTGGATGAGAGATGAGGACACAGGGTCTGTGTGCTAAGGGCCGCAGACCCCTGCCTTCTGCTGGTCTCTGCAAGACAGCCTCCAGACCCAGACTCCTTCCCACTGCAAAACCCCACGGACCTGAATACATTGTCACTGTTTTGTGCTGGCCATCTGCCCCACCAGAATTCTCCCAGCCCGGAGTCTGACCTCCTGTGAGCTGAAGGGTGGGGTATCTTTTCTGATCTCAAGAATTTCGTTTTGCAGTGTCACAGTCATCTTTTTCCTGGGCCCACATTAATGATTAGGGTAGCTATCCACTTCCTCCTGCTAGTGCCGTAGCAGTTACATCTTAGAGTTTTAGAAAATGTGGGTACTTTCTGTGTGCAGAGGGATTTACTTAGGGTGGCTGCATGCCCCAAATCTCTCAATTATTTATTTTGTACCAGCACTTTCAAAATTCCTTCAAATAGAAATCTAAAATTTAAAAATTTTTTATAGAAAAAAACACTTAACATAGAACTGACCATGTTAACTGTTTTGAGTGCACAATTCAGTAGTGTTGAATGTATTTACATTATACCCTTTTTTATCTTGAAAACCTGAAGCTTTATATCCTTTAAACAACCTTCCTTCCCCTCTTCCCTTGAGCTCTTGGTAACTATCACTCTACTTTCTGTTTCTATGAATTTACCTATTTTAAAAAACTCATCTACATGGATTCACATAGTGTTTGTCTTTTGGGGATTGGTATATTTCATTTAGTGTAATTTCCTGAAGGCTTAATCCATGCTGTAACATCTGACAGGGTTTCCTTCCTTTTTAAGCCTGCACAGTATTTTGTTATACATGCAGTCACGTGCTGCATAATGACACCTCAGTCAATGACAGCCTGCACAGACAATGATGCTCCTGTATGTTTATAGCATAGCAGAAAAATTCCTGTTGCTTGGTGATGTGGTAGCTTGCATGGCATCGTAGCATAATGCATTACTCACAGGTTGGTTGTAATGGAGTAAATACATCCACTGTGCGGCCAGTCATACAAAAGTACAGCACATACAATTATACACAGTACCTAATACTTGATAATTATAATAAATGACTGTTACAGGCTTGTGTATTTGCTCTATTATACTTTTTATCATTGTTTTAGTCTATGTCCCTTTTACTTATTTTTAAAAGTTTATTGGAAAGCAGGATGTCATATTTTTCTGCCAGCAGCCTCATATATCTCATGTTTAATGTGTTTCTTGATTGCACCAAGAGGCCACATTTAGTGATTTAACTATACTACCTAGAATCGTGTAAGTGCACGCTATGACGTTCTCACAATGGCAGAATTGCTTAACAATGGTAGAATCACCTTTCTCAGCATGTATCTCTGTCGTTAGGTGACACATGACTGTATATACCAAACTTCATTTATCCATTCATCTGTCCATATAAATGTGAGTTACTTCTTAAGGAAGGACATGACAGAATTTCTTTTCATCTCAAGGCTGTAACACATACATATTGTGTCATATGTACTGTTATTTGCTGCATGATTGAAACTTATAATGGAATAACACAGTTCTTTATTATCATTATCAAGTATTATGTACCATCTATAACTGTATCGCTATGCTTTTATGCTTGGCTACCGTGGCTAGTATTGCTGTGCACGTATTTCTTGGAGACCTTGTGCCATAGTCTGAATGAGTCCCCCGAAATTCACCTTTTAAAATGTAATCATCATTATAATAGTATTAAAATATGGCACTTTAAGGGATGATTAACTGATGAGGGTAGTGCCCTCATAGATGAGAATTCAGCCCTCACAAAAGAGCATGAAGGAGTGGGTCCTCCCTCTTCCATCACTTCTGCCATGCAATGCCACAGGATTTGCCATCTCAGGAAGATGCGGCAACAAGGTGCCCTCTTTGAAGTTGAGACCAGGATGTCACCAGACACCAAATGTGGGCACCTTGTTGAACTTGGAGTTCTCAACCTGAAGAACTGAAAATTAAATTTTATTTTTTAATAAATTATGCAGTCTCGGGTTTTTTGTTACAGCAGCACAAATGGACTAAGACACTGTGCTTTCAATTTTTTTGATTATACACCAAGAAGTGGAATTCCTTGATCCTACAGTTCTATTTTTAACTTTCTGAGGACCTTCCATACTGTTTTCCATAGCATTTGCACCATTTTTCAATCCCAACAACAGTGCATGAGAGTTCTAATGTCCCCACATTCCTGCTAACACATTACTTTCTGTTTCTCTTACAGCAACCATCTGACTTGATGGAGTCTAGTAACTAATTTTTGAAGTAGCTTACATAACTACTTGTTCATATTGGATTAAAAATTGAAAAGCCTTGCTCTTCACCATTGTTAGTTTGTGGAGGAGCACTGCAATAGTACATTGAGAAGGGATGCTCTGTGTTGTTTTAGGCATGGAAAGACTTCAGCAAAAGCAGAACTGAATTCTTAAGCCCCAGTACTTTAGTGCTTTTTCCTATCGTAGTGAATTCTGTGTTATCAACTTTTAATGGATCAGTTTCTTAAAATAATGACTTTTGAGCTCACTTCACATTCACATGTTTTGCCAGGCCTAAATGCTAAGTTTTTCATCTTCCTTGGCCTCCACAGTTGTTCAGATTGTCATTCTGTTGGCTCTGGACGATTATGTATCCCTTTAACTCAGCTGTCAATATGTACAACTTTTCACCATGGCTTTTCTGTGCCTGACTAACACTGTTCTCTTCTCTTCTGTTCCAGACCAGAAAATTTCAAAGACATTTAGAAAGATATACAGCAAAAATATTTCCCTCCTAAAAATGAAATACCCATCTTCTGCATTTGTATTTATGAGCATGAGGTCAACAACAGAACTGGATATTAGTATTTGATTCTTCAGTTCTGAGGGTGCTAATGACCACTGTGGTCACAGGAGACTGTGCCCTTGACAGTCTTTGGTATTCAAACACTAGGCAGCAGCAGGACCAGCAGTAGTTGTTGGCACAAGGAAATGTGGATGACCACAGTGAGCGGGAACTGGAGCTGAAGAGAAAAACTGTTCTTCGCGAAACAAGTGAGAAATGCCTGAGGTACACCCAAAAGTGCTTAGGGGAATGGGGGAGAGGTTCTAGGACATCATCAAAGCAGGCAAAGGTTCAGAGAAGTACTTCTATATGTAGCTTATTACTAGGACACTATTTTTCTCTATCTTGGTGTTCTGGAGAACACAGGGGATGTTTCAGTCTAACTGGGTTGTAATCTTTTAAGAAAGTTGTGTTTCTTTCTATGCTTTCTCATTTGCTAAACTATTAGAATGGTGCTTTGGCAAACATGCTTATCTCTCACAAGTTGTGAAGGTATTTGAGACACCACAAAGAAAAAAAAATCTTTGAGGTGAGTTTGTTAGTGATACTTGGCACCTGGAGGGGTGTCTCCCTCTCACACTCTGTTGAGGAAAAACACACAAAAGAATGGTATGGCAGGTAGAGCAATGTTCCTCTCAAAGATGTCCACATCCTAATGTCTAGAACCTGTGAATATTTTATTTATTATGATATATTATGTCGTGTAGAAAAGAGGAATTAAGATTACAGATGGAGCTATGCTAACCAACTGACTGTTAATATAAGGAATTTTTTCTGGATATCTGAGAAGTCCTAACAGAATCACAAGTTTCCTTAAAAATGGAAGAAGGCAGCAGTAAAAGAGTCAGTGTTAGAATTATGCGATGTGTGATGTAGTTATTGCTAGCTTTGCAGATGAAACTAAGCACTGAGCCAAGGAATGTAAGCAGCTTCTAGAAGCTGTAAAATTCAAGAAAATGAATTCTTTTCTAAAACATCCAGAAAGGAACACAGCTGAGCCACACACCAGACTTCTTAGCTGGAGAACTGGAAAACAGTGCATCTGTATTGTTTTGAGCTGCTAAGTTTGCAATAATTTGTCACAGAGGTAATAGAGAACTAATACTAATGGTAATTCCTTTCATTTAGATTGGTGAGTTGCTTTATTTTTCCTGATATTTGATTTATTTTGCAATTTCAAATAGCATTAGAGGAGTACATGGAGTCTTTTGTTTATCAAAAATTTACATATAAATAGATATACACATTTCTGTATAGGTACAGATGCAATTAAAGGACACTACTCAACTTTGTTGGGGTTCCTTAAGCTGTGACAGCATTATCTCTTCAGAAGTATCAGAAGAGCAAGTGTTAGAAGCTGGTCTGTAAGTTAGGACATAGAAATACCGAATTTTGGGGAAAAAAAAAAAGATGCCTTTTGTTGATATGGAATGGAAGCCCATAGCAGATTATATGGATAAATTAAAAATTTTAGTTTAGTCCCAGCTACTTAGGAACAATTTTCCAGGAAATGGACTCATTATTTTGGTAGTTTTTCTGATGTATCAACCTGGCTATGCTACAGTTGTTTAATCAAACACTAATCTAGGTACTACTGTAAAGGGAATTTGTAAATGTAATTAAAGCATATAATCAATTGACTCTAGGTAGGGGAGATGATCTTGGGTAATCGAGGTTTGAGGCAGTAAATTAGGACATGGCAAAAGAGGCTGGACAATCAGCCATGACCTGTCAATCATGGAGACTTGTTAAATCACAGCTGCAATGCGTGCACAGAACAGCTTTAGACCACCCAAATGTGACATCAAAAGAATGATATAAAAGATAGGCATGGGAGTTGGGGATTTAGCTCAGTGGTAGAGTGTTTGCCTAGTAGGTGCAAGGCTCTGAGTGTGATCCCCAGCACCCCCCCCCCCCCGCAAAAAAGACTGACACCACTGGGCCTCATCACCACTATCTTCGTACTTTTTGCAGCAACCAGCTCTCTGTGCCAGATATATTTTCTCTCTTCTTCTTTTCACCTCTACTTCTTCTTTGCTCTCTTTTCACTTCTTTTTCATTTCTGCTACTTCTTTTCTTCTTTTACCTTCAATAAACTTTGAACTTTTATGTCCACAGGTTGTCCTGTCCAATTCTTTGAAGGGGAAACAAGAGTCTGGAAAGGGCTGCTGGCCACCACACTGTCAGATGACAGGCTGATCTGATTCAATCTGTTGGAAGGCCTTAAAAGAGGCTTCCCTAAGAGCAGAGAAATTCCATGTGTGGACTTCAGCTTCAGCCCATGTCTATGAATTCTAGCTTCCTCATGATATTCTTTTCCTGCCTGCCTGCTGTATACACTTGTTTAGCTAGGCCTCACGACTGCCAATTCTGTGTAATATATATTACATGGGATATAATATATATATTATATATATGGAGAAAGAAAAGTATACACACACACACACACACACACACACACACAGAGAGAGAGAGAGAGAGAGAGAGAGAGAGAGAGAGAGAGAGAGAGAGAGATTGAGTTCTTACTGGTACAGTCTGTGAAAGGCAACTGAATTAGGGTGTTTTCTAGGAGTGAGAGGAAGGAGCTGCTGGGGCTGCCGGGTGGGGGGAGGATTTGGGATTGTGTCTAGAAAAACGAAAGATGATATAGGATCTCCTTGATTGTGCTTGACCACTTAAAAGCAGTTGAATGTATGTTTGAATAAATGAAAGCTAACAGGTTCTAGTTCTAGCTTTTGGAACTCTTGAGCCACTGCGAGATACAAGAAAAGGAAGCCTCATCTAATATACTGATGTCAGAGAGGGCCCAGGTGAAAGTTCTGGCAAATGGAATAAAGATAAATCAAACTTGCTCATATCAAGTGAGAGCAGGAACTGTTTAAAACAGAATACTTTTGTGGAAACATAGACAGCACTGGAATCCTGAAGGATCTCACGGATCTCACTGTTATTAGAACTAGTTTCGGAGGGAAAAAGAGAGGCAACACTGAGAGGCTTGCGATAACAGAGGTAGCTGAGCCTCATCCCATGAGCAGAAACATTAAGGGCAGATACCAGAACCAAAGGAAGTATTTTTATGCTGCTACTGGAGTAAGAAAGCTGCATACAAATAGATCATCTGTAACCATTGGGGAAATCACCTTCTAAAATTAAAAAGCTCCTATGAATACGGGCAGATCAGAAAAGGGTCACAGAAGCTTCCGTGGCTGAGGAAGCTTGGCCCAAGAAGGCTGGCTCAACTCAGAATGAACTGACTCCTTGTCCCACCAGGGAAGAGCAAGACAGAAAAAGTTGTTTTCTGTGGTGCTGGACAGTGGATAATAGTGATTATAATTGCACAATGCCTCCTGCAAATAGCCCTTGACCATCACCCACAGCCACTTGGTAGCTGGGGGAGTGGCTACCTCTTCCAGCCTGTTTCCTCTTCAGCAAAATGAGGATAACAATACCCCTGTTTCCTGAAAGTTGTGATGGTTCCCTGAGAGAGCACATGCAAAATGTTTCAAGCAACTGCTTACATTCCACAAAGCATATAAGATGTTTCAAACTTGCATTTGTTTACAGATTATTCCTTCTGCAAAGTAGGAGGGCTTCCCCACATGTGGCCTCAACCTCTCAGACTCAATTATGAAATTCTTTGGCATATTTCAAGACTGAAATCAAGGGCCCTTCCTCTGCGAACCTTTCTTCAGTGGCCCTGCTAGGTAGAGTTGACCGCTCTTATGCTCCGAACATTCAAACAACTTCCTATCAATGTCTTGGAAGAAGAGAAATTCTCTGAAGAGCGTAAAAAACACACCAATACAGGCTGTGTGTTCCTTTAACTCCCATCATCAGTGCTCCAATGCCCAACTTAAGTTGTTCTTCAAGCCACAGTCAAAAAGTTTATTTAAAGCCAATTCCAGTTGCAGAATAGACTGTGTATCATTTAACATTAGGTAAGAAAACTCGAGCATGGTTCCCGGAGGGATCGGCTTAGAGACTGGCTTCTGTTTTGCCTGCCTTGGAAACTTTTCAGGGCTGCAGCAGCCTCCTGAGCAGCATTTGCTGAAAGAATTTAAGGGCAGATATATTAGCCATAGCAGCCTGAGGCAAGCAATAACAGAGAGGGCAAGGAGCAGATGGACCAAAACACCTGGGAAATGAGAATCTGTGGAACCAGACACATGGGGAATAGGAGCTCTGTAAAGCCCACAAAAAACAGCAACAGCAACCCCAGGAAGTGGGAGAAGCTGAATTGCAGAATTACCACATAATAACTGTAAGTGTCCAGTTTTCAACCAAAAAATATGGTGCATGCAAATAAATAAGAATGTATGATCCATGCCAGGAACAAGAAAGGATAGAAACTGTCCCTGATGAAATCTAGACATTTCACTTGCAAGACAAAGACATTAAATCAACTATGTCTCGCCTTCTGATTCTGAGGACTTGATGTCCTCACTACCCAGTGAAAATTGAGCTGTCCTGGGATCTCTTTCCTTTAAGAATGCTCTCTGCTTTCTAATCTGAATTGGAAACAAAACCTGACCTCTGTAGCTCTCATTGTAAGTTGACCAGCATTCATGTCTGTAGATCAATATCTGGCGAGTTTGGTTCACATCTTGACTCTTGCAAAATGGTGAGCACTGCAAATCCAAAGATCAGCCATTGAACATGGTAACCATCAGGGTCTGATCATATATCTAATGATCTATGACACCATCAAATATTCAACTTCAAAATATTCTTGATGTTATTTCTTGTGCATTTGGGGTTCTGTTCAGCAAGTCCTCACAGATGCCTATGTTCTCAAGAGTTGTACCTAGTTTATCTTCCAGCAGATTAAGTATTTCTGTTTTAATATTTAGCTTTTTAATCCATTTGGATTTTAGTTTAGTACATGATGAGAGGTATGGGTCTAGATTAACTCTTCTGCATGTAGATAGTCAGTATTCCCAACACCAATTATTAAAGAGGGTATCATTCCCCCAGCAAAAGGATTTGGCCCCTTTGTCAAAGATCAGATAGCTGAATGTGTCTGGGGTTCTTTCTGCATCCTCTATTCTGTTCCACTGACCTACATATTTCTTTTTGTGCCAGTATCATGCTTTTGGTGGGAATGTAAACTAGTACAACCTTTACAGAAATCAGTATGGAGATTCCTCAAAACCTAAAAGTAGAAATAGTTCCAGCTATTCCCCTTCTAGGTATCTTTCCAAAAGAGTTAAAGACATCATATTGCAGTGATATATGCATACCCACATTTACAGTGGCACAATTCATAATAGATAAATTTTAAAGTGCCTTATATGTCCATCCACAGATGAATGGATAAAGAAAATGTGATTATTACACAATAGAGTACTACTCTGCCATAAAGAAGGATAAACTTCAGTCATTTGTAGGAAAATGGATGCACCTTGAGAACAATGTTAAGTGAAATAAATCAGACACTCAAGCTTAAATATCACATGGTTTCTCTTATATGAGAAACCCAAAGTAAAAATAAAGAGCACAATAAAAGATAGATAATAGCAAATAGGGCAATAGTCTTTTGCAAAAGGGAAAGGGACCAAGAGATGGAGGGAGGGATGCAAAGGAGGAGGGGAAAGGGATGTAAAAAGAATTAAGCGTTGGGAATCTAGCTCAGTGGTAGAGCACTTGCCTCACAAGCATGAAGCCACGAGTTCAATCCGCAGCACCACCTCCCACTGTGTACTTATCTTCATCTCATCTCACCTTCTGTCTTCGAGATAAAGTTTAAACCCATTTATCCTTCTAAAGTTAGTGTTTTCTATGGCTCTATCTTGATCAGAAAGACAAATATTAAAGGGTCACACTAGCAAGCTCAGGAAGTGAGAAAGTCATTGATGTAAGACTGATGCTGGAAGTGGGGCAAGAATAAAATATGAATGACTACAACTAACATAGTTCCTGGAACAACTGTAAGCACAAGAAGAAAAGAGATTGATAGCAGATGAAAGCCAGCAGGTGGTAAAGTGATTAAACTACAACACAGTAAGGAGAAAAATTATCAAAACCGTAGGCTGGGACCACATGACCATGACGGTTAATCTTGTCAACTTAATTGGCTTCAGATTGACCTAGGAGACTTACAAAGTACCCTTTTAAGTGTGTCTGGGTGGGTCATGGAGGCATGACCTTGGGTACTATGTCTGGTCCCTGGCCTCTTCCTTTTGGTCTCTTGCCCCGCTCTTCGCTTTCCCAGTGACAAGAGTTGAGCTGCTGTCCTTCACCATCACCTTCCATCATGATGTTTGTGTCTTGGAGCCAGCTCACCATGGACTGAAACCTCTGAAACTATAAGCCAAAATAAATTTCTTTACCTTTAGTTTGGTCGTGCTGAGTATTTTGTCCCAGCAATGAAAAGCTGACCAAAACAGACTATATGATCAAGGAATAAACTGTGACCATCACATTTATAGACACAAAAGCATACTACATTGAAGTTAATGATATACAAGTAATAATTAGTAAGAATTAATAGTATATATAGTATAAATTAGTTCTAGTATGAAAAATTAATATATAATAATGAGCCTTGGTCATCAAGAAAAGGGTACATTATTTTCAGGGTAGTTAGTTTAAGAGTCAAAGATCATATGTAATATTCTAAATACTTGTGAAAGAAATACTAAAATTTCAGGTGAACAAAGTTGTTACAACCTGGTCCCTAAAGATGGTAGATATATGCAACAAGAGGCTTAAAATATTTGTTGGGCATTTTCTATCCACCAGGCTCTGTAATGAAACCTTACAGTCTATGATATCCTTTGACCTGCAGAAAAACAAGGTGAGGTGGTTACTATCACTACCATTTCACAAACGAGGAACAATTTGTGCATGATCACAATTTGAGTAGGTGTTAGAGATACTATCCACTTCTAGGTCTGTGCAATTCTAAAGCTATGACTCTTTCATATCTCATTTTCACATTCTCTCCCTTCTATTGCATGGGAGAGGCCATAAATTGGAAGAAGATGACATAGAAGGTACTTTTTAAAAAAGAGAAATATAAAAGGCTTAGATAATGGTAGAACTTTGAAATGGCATGGTTAGGACTATCCAAGGAGCTTTTATTTTGAAAAAAAGAAAAAAAAATCTTACTCAATCTCTGTAAAGCAGCAGGGTTTACAGCTTTTTAACTTTCTCATCCCCTTCTCCCCAGTTTCACAAGAACCTGAAAGTCCAGAAGTCTCCAAACCACAATGAAATCTATCAGTCTGAAAAATGAGCCCCCTTCAGAATAGGTCAAAATGTAAAATGTCCAAATGTCCTTCCATTAATAGTTGTGGTCTCTGGTTGGGAGTAAGATTTGAGATTTTAGCTTTTTACTTTATAATATTTCTATGTGGTTAAATTATTACAAATGTGTTACTTTAAAATAAAAAAATGAATAATGATAAAACCAAAACAGAAACTTCCTGAAAATGTTCCAGTGACTAAGAACTGGTAGATGGAAATGTGCAGAACTATTTATGACTTTTTCTAATTTAAAAAGTATATGAAGTATTGACATTGTTCTTATTTGATGTGCACTCTTTAACAGTTCATTTTAGTGAAACCAAAAAAAATGCTTTCTAATATCTTTTACAGACTCAGGATTTGAACTTTGGTTACTGGTTCTACTTGATCTATAGCATTCTAAGTCCATCAAAAGTAAATTGTCTTACCACAATGGTTCTCAGGGACTTAACTGTAACAAGGTTTGGCAAGCTTGCCTGCTACTCTTGGCACAAAGTAACTGTGAATTAACTCAGCTATAATCTTAAAAGCTAACTAGAAACTATCATAAGCAGCTTTGTGCTCCCAATGGGGTAGCCTGACCTGAATCCTGAAATTCTTTTGACTGTGTAGAAAAATGTATCCTGTGCCACAGAGTATGTTAGCAGGAAAGCTTTAGGTAGCTGCCTACTGTAGCATCCCCACCATTATTCAGGAAGCCTAGAAATTAGAGTGAACCTAGGAAGAAACCTGCCATGGAAAAGAATCCCCCACCTCCCACTCCAGACACAATAATTACCCGTGTTTTGTTTGAGACAAAGAAGTAACCTGAAGCATCAAGTTCCCCCCCCCCCTAATTATTGGAAGGTATTTCTGCTTAAGACCAGGCTAGTAACTATGGTGATCTAATCTCCCACAATTATCTGTTGACCATGGCTGGGATTCAGATGGTCTTTGAAGGCCCTCAAATTGTAGGTCTGATTTTGTGTGAATGTGAATTTGGGAGGGTGTCCACTGCTTCTGTCAGTTTCTCAAGTTGGCCTGTGGCCAAAGAAATGTAAGATTCACAATCAAGGGATTTCCCAGATTGAGACCAGGAAATAACAGACTGGTGAGAGACATCACCCTCACCTGCCATGGATCTTGAAAGACAGCTCTGAGTCTGGACACATCCTTAGACCTGAATTTTCTTTGACGCTATATTCAGACAGAGAATAGAAGCACTGAGGTGCAAGCCAGGAGAGGAGAAACAGGACAAAACACAAGGGTGTTTCCAAGTTCCTGACCTGAAGGCTTTCAGGGAGAAGGCTTTGTCCCAGCTTTGAGAGTAACTCTAGTCCTAACCAGGCTGTGGAGTCTAGAGAAGCAGGAAGATGGGTGTTTCTGGATAAGAGCACCAGGCAATGAACAACTGCCATGTTAGCAGCCATCGTAGATCTGGCTTCTAGTTGGATTCAAAGGAATTGTCCCTGGAGCCCAACCAGGGAGGATCAGACTCTGGCTCATCCTAGTTCTCCACTTTCACTGGCTCCACTTTCTCCTTGGGGCAGATAATTGGGCTTTGTCCACCTTGCACAGTTGTCTGACTGGGCCATCTTAGAGGGTAGGCTGCAAGGCCTGTGTTTGCAGAAGCTGTGGTTTTTCTTCTTTTGTTTCAGATGTGTCAGCTTCGCCAACCAGAATATATCCCTTTCTTATAGAACTTTTCTGAATGTCACAAGGAACAATCAAAGCAACGTCTGTATCTCAGTTCTCTACAAAGCTATGTAAGACCCCAGCCATAATAGGCATACAGTTTAGGAAAAACAAAAAACAAAACAAAACAAAAAACCAAAACCATACAAACAAAAAAACCCACTTTAGTCACCTCTTTGAAGCCACATAAACAGGCTTCCCAATATTCCAACTCACGATAGAAGGCTTGTCATTGACATCCACACAACCTTGCCTTATACTGTATTTTTGTTTAAATGGACAAGAGTTGAGTTTGTCTAAATGCTGATGAGAAACATTAAATGTTAAAGGAAGAGGAAGTTGAAAATAGGGGGAAAGAGGGAGAACAAAGGAATGAGATCAGGAGGAAGGAATTCATTGGGTTAGTCAATGAATGTTTAAGGAGGAACTATCATACTCCTCACATTGAAATAACATAGTAACCAAAAACCTGAGTACAGATAGAGAGACTGAGCTCAGAAGGAGCAACTCTTCTTCTGTGATAGAAAGGGAGGAGGAATGGATGTCTGCTCATGTGGATGAGATTTAGTGGCATATAGGCAGAAAGATAAGTGACTTCCTGTCTGAAAATGTCCGTTTTCTCTACGGAGTAGAAAGCAAAGTCTTTACTGTGACTAAGAGCTAAAAATACGGGGCTGGGGATTTAGCTCAGTGATTAGAGTGCTTGCCTTGCAAGCACAAGGCCCTGAGTTCAATCCCTGGCACCACCAAAAAAAAAAAATTAAAAAAAAAGAGCTAAAAATACTGGAGAAGATTTCAAGTAGTTCTTGTGGGGCATGAGAGCGAAGACTTAAGTGTCAACTTGTCTCAACTCTTCCCTAAGGCTACAGCCTACTGATGTGTCCTGCAGAATTTAAACTTGCAGTCCTGTGACCTCTTAAACCAATTCCTTAAAACCACCTCCGTCTTTCTCCACAAACTCTCACAGTTCTGCTTCTCTGAAAGACTCCAAACAGTATCAAGGACTGAGTTGGGAATGGAACTCTTCATGGTGGAAGGATTTCCTCTTGTAACACCAAGCAGGTGCAGATAGATTGATCCAGGATTGGATTCTTCCATGAAGCAGAATGGAAGTATAAGGAAGATGGAGTTATTTAATGACCTACCATAGGTGTAGTCTGGATTGGGAGGGAACAGAAGACAGAAAAGGGTTAATTTGCTAGAAAAACAAGGAAGGATCCAGAAAGCAAAGTCTAATAAGGTTAAAAAGCCTCAGGCCCCTCCAAAAGAAAATATTAAAGTCCTAATTCTCAGTACTTCAGAATGTGGTCTTACTGGGAAGTAGAGTCTTTACAGAAGCAATCTGGCTAAAACAAGGTCATTAGCATGGAATCTAATCCAATACGACTTGATATGTCTTTGTAAGAAGGACACATTTGGACACAGACACACACAGAGGGAAGACAATGTGAAGACACATAGAAAGTATGCCATGGGAAAAGAATATTAGAGTAATGCATCTCCAGGCCAAGAAATGCCAGAAAATGCTGACAAACCACCAAAAGGTAGAAGAGAGGTATAGACAGCTTCGCCTAGGAGTTTCAGAGGGAGTATGGCCCTGCTACACTTTAATTTCAGACTCCTATCCTGAGAAGAGCGAGACAATAAATTTCTGCTATTTTAAGTTTTTTGTTATGGTAGCCCTAGAAAACGAATCCAAGGTTTGTGGAGAATAAGGGAGTCAAAGAGCCTGAAGGACACAAGTTAATGAGAGAGTAGATGCTAATTGAGTCCAGATTCTTGAAGCAGTTAGCAAATCTTGTGGGGATATACAGAATAAACATTCCCCCTGGAGTTTCTGAAAAATCCAAATTTGTAGAGTGATGTTAAGTAACTAGAGGGTTTCATCAGAGTCACTGGATCCTTTATCTCGATCCAACTCTTACTGTTGGTCCTGGAGCATTCCAGAGCAAACTAGAGGTTCAAAATGTAGGACCTCCCCGCTGTAACCATTCTGAGATCAAATGAGCACTGTATTGCTTTCACCAACATAGCTCCACGGCCGTTTTGTGTGAAACCATAATGGCAAACAGACTTGCGGTTCACCATAGGGTGACTTCCTCTGGCCGTCACTAGGCAACAAATCAAGATGGATCCATCTGTAGCCAATTACATGCTCTCTAGAAAAAGACACTTTCTTTAGGAAGCAAACCTAAACATCCTGTACAATACCATATCCATGACAGAAATCCCTTACTTTGAGGGAAAAAAAAATCCTCCTACCTTTGGGGAGTTCTTCAAAACAAAGGTCAAAACTTTAAACCTCACATTAGGTTATAAAAGTAATTAAGACACTCATTGTATGAATGCTGTCTGGTTTGTCTTATAAAGCTAGAGTGACAAGCGACCCATTTCATTGACCTACTTTTGGTCTAAATAGAAAACTTCAGCTAAAAACTACCTGTGTCAGTCTTTCAAAATCAATGAATTAAGGCACAATATTACTTCAAATTTCCTCATAATCAACAATATATTTCAATTAAACATTGATTCTAAATAAGAATACAACACAGTCCCTGTCCCAATGGAATGTGTTACCATCTAGTTGGAAAATTTATACATGTACATAAAAACATAATAATGCAAGGTAATATGGGAATTATCTTAATCATCCCAACAACGCTGTGAGGAAGTACTATTTTATGACCACTTTACAGATGAGGAAACCAAGGTTAAGTTTCCTAAAACAATATATCTATCAATGATTATAGCCAGTATTTGAGTCCAGGTAGTCAGGTTACAGAGGCCACATTTTTAAGAATATAGTAGACTAAAAATGAATGATTCTTGGAAGGGCAGCTTCCCAGATGTTCTAGATCTTGAAGTAGGACTGGAAGAGGAACACTCAAGAGAGAAATGTCTTTTGACCATAATTTCACATTGGGTCTATAGTAGCTATATAGTATGGAATGCTTTCTCAAAGTACACTAGATTATTATAGGTCGGCCAATGCCAATCAGTTACCATAAAAATCTCCAGACACAGGTAAGCATGAAAAAGGCTCTAGTTCATCTCTACCTCAGTGGAGACTCTCTTCCTCTCTGGTTTCTTGCCTTAGTAATCTCTACCATCATCTTCTGACTCCACTGCAGTGTTTTTACATCTGGCCAGCTGAGAAAACATTACAACTCAGCGATGTAAAACTGAGACATAGAGTGTAAAGTATTCAAGATGACAAACGTAGCAAGTGGTGGCTGGGATTTGAACAAGGTTTGACTGGCTATAGAGCCTTTTCTCTAGAACACTATCCTCTAGTAAGTTTGTATAATGTTCAGTGAGAAGACTAAACCTACACGTTAATGACTATGGTATTTAATGCTCCTAATCATATTAATATGTCTATTCTGGATACATTTTCCTAGCTCATTTTGATTGGTATGGCCCTAAGACTCATAACCATTAATTTATGCAGAAAAACTAGAATTCTTCCATTTTTATACTGCACAGTAAACTTTTCTACTCTGTGATAACTCATTCAATTCATCCACCCCTCCAATTTAGGGATATATGTATATGCATATGCATGTGTGCACATTCACGTATGTGTGTAGGTATACTGGTATGTATTGCATGTTAGTAATCATTCAGCTATCTATCAAATGAAAGACCCTACCCGTGACAATCTTGCATGCTCTTTCATTTACCAACTGTCTATTGTAACAATGTGATGTATTCTTTTTATTCAAAAATGTGTTTTAGGCCTACTATATGCCAGGATCTTGGTGAAATGCTAGATCACAAAGTTAAACAAGGCAGTCCCTCATCATTTGGTAGAAAAGACAGACAGCTAGCAAGCAATCCTTTTGCAATGTGGTAAGTGGTGTGATGAATGAGGTCCAGGGACCTATGGGAGCCCAGAGGAGGGGCACCTAACTCAGACTTGGGAGAGCAAAGAAGGGCTCAAGAAGAGGTGTTGTAATCCTAAAACATGAAAGATGAGAAAGAGCTAGACAGACAAAGTGCTAGAGAGGGAAGTGACATTTCCAGCAGAAAGAATTGTATTGACAAAGGCCTGGAGCGATATCCTGACCTGTTCATAGAATTGTTAGTAGTTTGGCCTGGCTGAAATCTTGATGGGGAAAGGAGGAGTGAACTTGTTTGAGAGCAAACAGGAGGAAGCATTTGCTTCTGCCCATTGGAAGGGGGATAGCAAAGAAGACAACAGAGACAGAAGAAGTATGAATGTGTGCCGGACTCTCACTTGGCACTGTGCATGCACTTAGCTATTTCCTGGCATGCAGCAAGCACTCAGGAACTGGTTTTAGTCCCACATTCTGTCTCTACTCCAGCTAGGCCACTTAACAGATTCATTTCGTTTAAGGGATGTTTTATTTTCTATGCTGTAGTGTCAATCTGCCAAAAATCTCAGTGTCTGACTATAATAAAATTTAATTTCTTACTCTCACAGAATGCACTGTGGTCTCAATGATGCCTCACGGCAGCTTTCCTCCATGTAATTACTCAGGGACACTTGATGCTTTGGTTTGTGTGATACCTGCAACTCCACTGTGGAAGGAAGAAGAGAGGCTGGGGGACCTCACTCAGGCAATTAATACTCCACTCATAAAATGTATCACTTCTCACTATTTAGCTCACTATTTATTGGCCAGAATGAATACCATAGTATAACCTTACAGCAAAGGAGGGTGGAAAATGGAATCCTCAAATATGCTGTGACGATAAGAGAATCAGACTAGACTTAACCTAACTAGACTAAACCAGTTAGGTGAGTCTGAGATTTCTATTAAAGAGATTTATTTATGCTATGGACTGAATATGTGTACCTGCTCCAAATTCATGTGTTAAAACCTAATTACCAGGGTGATGGTATTAGAAGGTCTTAGGGGAGGTGTTTAGTTCATGAGGCCCACACTTGTTAATGGTATTAGTGCCTGTTTTAGTCACTTTCTCTTCACTAGGACACAATACCCAACACCCACAACTTAAAGGAGCAGAAGTTTATTTTGGTTCACTATTTTAGTCTCTAGTCTGCTGGCTTCAAGGCAAGATGGCATGGCAGAGGAGCAAAGAGGAGGAAAAGCTGTTCAAGTCATAGCAGCCAAGAAAAAGAGAGAGAGAGAGAGAGAAAGAGAGAGAGAGAGAGAGAAAGAGAGAGAGAGAGAGAGAGAGAGAGAAGGGAGGAGCTAGGGAAGAAGAGAAGCCCTTCCAGGTCACGCTTTCAGTGACCTACCTCCAACCAGGTCCCACCTAACGCAAGTCAGCCATAGCACCCCTATGATTCAGTCACCTTCCTAAATCCACACTTCTGAGCACAAGGCTCTTGGGGGACATTCCTGATATAAGCCATAACAGTGCCCTCATGAAAGAGGCCCCAAAGAACTGCCCTGCCCCTTGCATCACATGAAGATACATAGAAAGCTCTATCTATGAGGAACAGACCTCACCAGACACAAATATGCCATCGCCTTGATCTTGTACCTCTCAGCCTCCAGTACAATAAGCAATAAATTTCTATTGTTTATAAATTACCCAGTCTAAAGTATTTTGTTATGACAGCTCAGACACACTAAAATAATTTATGATTGTTGTGTGCTAAGTTGATCTGTCTGCTACTGTGTTCAGAGAGGCAACTATTCAAACACTTGTACTTAGATGGTTTTTGTTACAGTTGTTGTTTCTCCTGCCTGGAAACTGTGCCATAATCTGTTCTTGAGTATGAGCCAAGAATACTGAATCATTGGCAAGATGATTACATTACTTGAGCCACCACATTAGCAATGCTGTGTCACCATTTGGAAAATGTGGTTTGTTTGTGGTGTAACTGAAACAAGAGAAATAGCCAAGTGGCAGACCCAGTATAGATCTACTATGCTCTGTAGGTCTTTGTTGTTGGATGATGATTTTCTTGCTCTGTGTCTTTTGATGGGTGAGTCTGCTATTTCTTTGAATTAGGTTAGTATAAAACCTGAATCATACCTATTATCCATTGCAATCCAGATGTGGTGGTTAGGGTGGAGTGTAAACTTGATTGGCTTTGGGATCCACCATGGGGCTGTGGAATACACTTCTGGGTGTGTCTAGGTAGGTGATGGAGTCATGACTTTGGGCACTATTTGTGGTCCCTGGCTCCTTCCGCTATGGCACAGTTCCCTCACTCTATTTCCCAGCCACCAGGAACTAAGCAGCTTTTTAATACCACACCCTTTCACCATGATGTTTCTGCCTTGGAGTCCGTTGGCCATGGACTGAATCCCTGAAACCACGAGCCAAATTAAATCTCTCCTCCTTTAAATTGTGGGTGTCAGCTATTGGATCCAGCAATGAGAAAACTAATACACTATATGTCTTGTATATGAACACTACAAAGTTATATACAAGACATATGTTCTAATGTGTGTTCTAGAAGTGGGTATCTAACATGCCTAACCCTGAGAAATGACCCTAACAATTTTTTTTTTTGGTGCTGGGGTCAAACTCAGGGCCTTGTGCTTGCTAGACAAGCACTTTAACCACTGAGCTAAATCCCCAGCCCATGACTCTAACAATTTTTGAGGGTATGTGAAAGAATGACAGGCTAGTTACCATTAGCTTTCTACTTCTCCACAAATATGGATGCTTAATGTATATTGATTATTGGAACAATAAAATATCTGTTTTTCTTCATTATAATATAAAAGGTTTAAAAGTTTGGTAGTATTAAAAAGGGTGTGGACATCTCTTGTTTAAGTTGTAAATAGATATTTCATTTTCAGCAGACTATTTGGTAGTATCTGTTAAAAGATAACTTTTCAGACCCTATCATCTAACATTTCTAGTATTAGAAGTTTATCCTATAGCAATAGCTCCAAAAACATGCAAAGATTTACGTACAAGATTATATACTGTGGCATTGTTTATAATAGAAAAAAGTAGAAGCGATCCAAATGTTTACTATGGTGCATTATTTTTTTAAAAAACAGCAGATCTACATGTACTAATAAAAGATGGCTTATGCTATGTAACTTGATGAAGAAAGCTTAAAACAGTATAGTAGTTTGCTTAAAAGTTTTTTTTTGGGGGGAATATTGAACCCAGGGTCTCTGCAGTGAGTTACATTCCTAGCCCATTTTAAAATTTTCATTTTGAAACAGAGTTTCACTAAGTCACTAAATTGCACAGGCTGGGCTTGAATTTACCACACTCCTGCCTCAGCCTCTCAGAGTGAAGGGATTATAGGAGTGTGCCACTCTGCCCGGCCAGTTGTTTTGTTTCAGTAAATGCTATTACACATACCAGAAAAACTATTTGGAAGAATAGACACAATTTAATTGCAGTTAACTCTGTAGAGCTGGAATTATTTGATAATTTCATTTTCTGTAATATTTGTTATCTTAGTCTATTCTTACTGTTATAACAAAATTCCTTAAACTGGATAATTTCTATAAATAATAGAAATGTATTTCTCAAAGGGGTCTGGGAAGTCTAAGATCACCTTTTGACCGAGTCCCCTCAAGTCTGAAGATATGGAAGGGCAAACTAAGGCTAACTAGTTCCCTCTTCCTTATATAAAAAGGATCATCTCTGGTGATCTAGCCCATTTTAAATTTAATCACCTCCTAAAGGTAGCATCCCTTAATATTATCACGTTGGCAATTAAATTTCAACAGGTGGATTTTGAAGGATGCATTCAGACCATAGCAATTGTATGATTCTGTAATATTAGAAAATTTTAGAGACAGGAAATAACATCAAGTTAGAAAAAAGAGTAGTTTTCCTCCAAGAAACTATACAATAAAATTCTTGGAGTAAAAGCTGACTACTGAGAAAGTGCTGGTCTACTCCGTAGCTCAGGGAATAGATGTGACAGCTCTTGACTGGACTAGCCAAGTGTAGTGGAGTGGAGCTTAGCCAAAAGCTCCGAGCAATTAAGCAGCAGGATAATCACCTAATGGAACTAGTCCTTTGCATTGTCTGTCTCGGATCTGATCTCGAGTACTGAAGTCCTAAGTGCTCTGCAATATGGAGATGAGAGAGCATAGTTCTTATCAGATTGCTCTCTTTAAAACCATCCATGGCTACCATTGCCTACAGAATAAATCCAACTCATTTATTATGGCATTCAAGGCACTGTGCTACTTTTCAACTCCAAATTCCAATCCAGTGAAAGGGCTTATATAGCATCATACTTAAAAATTCAAGCCTCGGCTCTTCAACTACATGTCAGATTCTATTCTCTGCCTCATTTCAATTTCAACGAGTCCTAAATTATTTGTTCTTCAAAACCACATTCGTTCAACTGTCCCTTCTCAATATCCCTAACTTCTCAGATCCCTGTCCAAAAGCATTAAACTATCCTCTAAACTCCTGTATGATTGTGTCTATATTGCTTTCATGGCACCTGCTCCTTGTTACTAAGGAGGTTTCTTTGTGACCTCCCTACTAAAATGTCAGGCCCATGAAGGTAGCACTCCTCCCCAACTTCCAGAATATTGCTTGTACATGCCAGGCAGATGGTAAATATTTGTGGAATCAAATGAATAAATAAACACATGAGTTTCCCTTTGAACAACAACTCTACCAATGTATAAATGCTGCCAGCAAGTGGCAGTAGTCTCCTTTGGCCCTTCTGCTCTGCAGCACACTGCTCTTCATCAGAGCATAAAATCGATCTACAAGTCGAGTGATGCCAGTTTAAGGTAAGTTGGCAAAGTCGAGAAGGCTGAAGTCGGAGTTAGATAGCGCAACAAACCCAGGCTTCTAGCTCCGGATCTGCCGCTAACTAGATACATGTGACTTTGAAGCCATTTCTTCACTTTCTGAAGTTTGTATGTGTCTGAAAAATGAAGGAGAAGATGGGATGATTTCCAAAGTCAGACACTATGATCTTCACAGTCAGCAAACTCAAGATAACTAGAGCTTTGAGATCCTTGGCTAGTTGCCACCATCATTTCTCATCTCTCTTAGAATGTATTTATGATAACAGTGTGGACAGAGGTATTTCCTTAGAAAGTCTCTCTAAATGCTCTTTCCTTGTTTGGATATAATGAGACATACGAAGGCCCAACCAACCCAAGCCTCCTTGAGCAGTGCTGGCTCTCATGAGAAAACTGGTGGTGATCCTTAGAAGTAAGGGAAAGAGGAGACTGGGGGTGGGGCGAACTCAGTTCAAAAAACATGAGATCAGTCAAAGCAACAGGGCTGGGAATCAGCTAATAGTGGGAAAGAACGCTGTAGTATTTATTTTGAAACCACCGCTTTTCTTCTGCACAATTTTTTTAACATTATATGCTGAAGAAAAGGAGTAGTTACTTTTTGTAGTTACTATGATAATTCAGCTATTTAGATAATTACAATTCTGCAGTTCTGTCTTCATCAATAAAATACTGTGCCTGCTCTCTCAATGAGAAGTAGACAGATGAAGAGAGATGGCTCCTTGTCAAAGACAGGAAGTCACAAACTGGAACAAAATGGCATAGCTGCAGTTTTGATGCGAGGGCAAGTTCGGGTAGGCACAGAGGAGCTCTTCCTCTCCAGGCTGGGTTTTAAAGTCCAAAGGGGACAAAGCCTGCCCCATTATTTAGAAAATATGTATATAGCTAGGAATTTATATTTGGTTAACAGATATAGTAGGTATTGCATTTACAGTTTGGGTACTTAGAAAGATGTAAGGAAAGGAAATACTGTTTTGATAGAGTTGAACTTGGCGTAGAAGTATGATTCTAGTTGCAAAGAACATCTTTACCCTTTCCCTGTTGTCTAGTGGCAGAGGGTGAAGAGGGTGTAAATTATAAGGGTGATGAAATTTGGAATAAGAATTTTCTCTGAGAGGGAAAATAATAGGAGGAGATAATGTTTCTTACTTACAAATAACAAATGATCTAACTTTATTAACCAATGATATTAATAAATCTAAAGTATACATGTGTGAAAGGGAGTGACAAAGAGAGACAGAGGGAGAGACTGATTTGGGCCTGTACATGTGCAGCACTGTCTAAGGGAGAAAGTGTGAATCTCACAATATAATGATCAATTAGTAAGCCATATTAAATCTCTATACAATATAATCTATTGTCTTTGTTATGTGAACATAAAGAAAATAAATGGAATAAAAGGTATTTACAGCGTTTATGACAGAATTAGAGGCAATCAACAACTTTTATTTTCTTCTGTGTAATTCTGTGTATCTTCTCAAGTCTCTATGGAACTTGCAGAACTTTTCTAATGTAAAAAGGAAAATTAATGTTAAGGCCTATTATGCTAATAGTGAAAAAACAAAAATAGTGAAAAAACAAGTATGGTTAAATTTGTCTGGATCCTTCAGGTCCATCTAGCTGCCCCCACCTTGATTCCCAAGAGAAGGATATAATTACAAAGATGCCCCAGAAAAGAGCCTACATACTGGATCTCTAAGTGCTTACATGTCCTGGTAAAATGGCCTGCGTTATGCGTGGGATGAAAGGACCTCTTTTTCCCTTTCAGCTTAAAGAAACTTAGGGTGGAAGTAGATCTAAGCAGACATCAAAATAGGGCTGCTTTCCTCTCCTGGGCCCACCTAGGTGTCCTCTTTAGAAAGGTCGAGGGACCCTAGTCTGTCTTGTCATACTAGCCACAAGCGATACAGGAGTTCAGGGGGAACACAGAAAGAGCTCGCACCACACTGATGAGATGGGCTCCAGTCCCGCTCTAACTCAAACCACTTTAGTCTTCCCAGAAATAGCCCCAGCCTCAGTAGGGGAGAGGAAGGGGAGAAGCCTGGCTTCCTCAGGGTGGGGCTTTCCGACTTTGATGACAGCATCAGGACACAGTTATTACATGCTCCCCCACACACCTGAAACAAAACTGCCACAAACAATGCCTTATCATCATGGCCTGCTTCCAGAAAGTGTGACCTGTACCTAGCAGAGGGCCCCCTGCTCGGAAGAGCCAGCGCTTGAGTTAATGTTCTGCTGTTGCTGTCTAAAAATTGTTCATAATTTTATTTTTGGACTCGTGTTGTGCGAGTGAAGTCAGGTGCAACAGCTGAGCATTGGTAGGAATGGAAGAGATGCAGTGTGTGTGTCCTGCTGTTTCTTGCTGCCCCATTTGTATATAGTAGTGTTCTGTTTTTGTTTTGTTTTGTTTTGTTTTGTTTTGTTTTGACAGTACTGGGGATAGAACCGGTGGCACTTTACCACTCAGCTACATGCCCAGCTATGTTGCCGGGGTTGGCGTTCAACTTATAATCCTCCTGTCTCAGCCTCCTGAGTAGCACATACGGTGTTTGTGACGCCCCAGGAGTGCAGAACTCCAGGGGAGCCCCAATGCTTGGGAGCTCAGCAAGGCTGAAAGGGAATACAAGGTTAATGGGTCCCATCTACCGCTGAGGAAGGCGGGGCAGAGGGCAGTGGTAATGGTGATAGAACAAAAGGGCCACATTTTCTTTTTGAAACAGAACTTGTTTCTGAAGCAGAAAGAATACAACGGAATTCTGAGAAACATGGAAACCAAGAAACCCTATCCAGTTACAATAATGCTCCTTTGTCTGTGGTTCCAATTACCACCATTTCAGTTACTGGTGGTCAACAGTGAGCCAAAAATACTAAATAGAAAATTCCAGAAATAATTCATAGCTTTTAAATTGTGCACCATTCTGAGTAATGTGATGAAATCTTGCATGCTCTGCTCAGCCCTCCTGGATTGTGAATCATCCTTTTGTCCAGTTACTGCCCACTAGTCACTTAGTAGCCTTCTAGGTCGTCAGATAGACTCTCGTGGCTGTGTCTGTATTCAAATAACCTTTATTTTACTTAGTAATAGCCCCAAAACATAAGAGTAAGGATGCTGGCAACTTTATTATAGTATATTGTTATAATTGTTCTATTTTATTATTAGTTGTTGTTCATCTCTTCCTGTGCCTAATTTATAAATTAAACTTTATCATAGGTATGTGTGAACAGGAAAAAGTATAGTATACATAAGCTTTGGTACTTTCCTTGGCTTTAGGTATCCACTGGGGGTTTTGGAGGATGAAGAGACACTACTATATGCTGGAAATGACAACACAGAAGGAAAGGGAAAGATAAACCAGCCTTTTCCCTTTCAGCCATCCTTATTCATCAGTAAACTAAAGCACAAGATGTGGGTAGAATGTGTATCAGAAAGTCAGGGAGAAACTGGGTGTAGCTCAGTGGTGCAGCACTTGTCCAGCATGCAGGAAGCCCTGGATTAGACTCCCAGCACCACCATCCCCAACGCGAAATAAAGACAGTTGCATTTAATTTGCTCAGTGTTTTCATTGTTCTGGTAAGAGATACAAAATATTTATTGTGTAATTTTGGCAATTCTGCATGTAAATTAAAAGTACTTATATTTGCATTTTAAACTGACCTTGCAAAACAAAGAACAGCAAGATTTATGTGAAAAATTTTAAATTTTCTCTTAATGTGATAAGTAGTAAAGAAAAAAACACCATGACAAGTTGAGAGAGAGAGACTGCAGAAAAAAAGAAAAAGCCTTATATTTGAATATCACCAACAATTCTTTTTTTCCTGCTTTTCAATCTGGGAGCTCCACATTTTCATTTTGCCCTGCACTGTATGAAGATGATCTTGCTTAAAATACTCTCTACTCTGTTCTTCTCTGTTTTTAAATGTCGTTCATGATCCCCTAAATTGATTTCATGATCCCTAATGGATTGTGACAAGGAGTCAGCAGAACACTGCCCTAGAGGTTATAGTGCATGGTTAACATTCTCCAAACATTTTTTCTCAACTAAACCAAAAGGCTTAACAACCAGGCATGAAGTGAATCAGAAGTGTTATTGTCCTCCCTTGAGAAAGATAATCAGAGGTATCAGCAAACTCCTTCCCAAGGCTGCTTGACTAATTATTGCTACGGCTTCTAGAACCAATGAGATGGATAATTTAGTCCCTCAAGGCCTTATACAAATGTCTCTTTGATCTTGCTCCAGAAGTCTCTGTAATCCATCAAAGTGATACTTCATTTAAGTTTTAACCAAGGCTATTCCAGGTACTAGGTCAAGAAGTCATCCTCTATTCTATTTCTTATAGAAAAGTATGCTCAGCTCAGAAATTATAATAGGGTCATCAGACAGGATTATATAATGTGTGCCAGATATTAGCATTCTACAGAGGAAAGTACATTTCTAATAAAATAAATACTGTGGTGGTTCAGAGCACAAGGTTAGGAGTCAATTAGATCAGACACTAATCCTAGCTCTGCTCCTCTCTTAGGCATATAACTGAACCTTTCTGAGTATTGTTTTCCTCATCTGTAAAAAAAGGAACTATTAATACCTACCTCATGGTGTTGCTGTGAGGATTAAAGTTTGCAAAGTACTAAAGAACACTCAGTAACTGATAATTGTTGTTGCTGTTGTTTCCAAGAGATACTGAAATAAAATTATCTACAAAAGCATCTTCCTTACACAACTCAGTTCCTGTATTGTAGTGTCTATTTCAGTGATTCTCAAGTGGGAGCGGGTTGCCCACTAGGCAGTGCCTGATGATATCTGGAGACATTTTTGGTTGTCACAACCTGGGTGGAGAGCACTAACATCTAGTAGGTTTAGGCCAGGGATGCTGCTCAGCATCGTCAATACAAAACACACACACACACACACACACACACACACAATTATATAACCTGAAATGTCAACAGAGCCAACGTTGAGCACCCCTGTCTTGCTTAAAAGGACCAGCATCTATTGGAAAGTACATAGCTCCTTTATCACCTCCGAAATTGAATTATACCAAACCCATGACTCTTATCTTCCAAAGTTCCTAGAACTATCAGGATATATGGCAAAGCTACAGTAAGTTTTGATTCCTTCATATTGCAGACTATAACGCAGCCATAAAAGAAATGAGATAGAGCATCAGCATAATAGCTAACATTTGTTCAACATTCTTGTGCTTTATACACAGATCTCATTTAGTTCTTACAGCATTGTGAGGTAGGTCTTGTTAAAATCACCCTCTCTCCATTTTGAAGATAAAGAAACTCGAAGTCAAAGAGGTAAAGTAGCATATAAATAGTTAAAATTAGTTTCTTGAAACTTGAGAGTTTATTTTTGTTCAATGAAGATAAATAACTGTGGTATTGTATAATTTAATTGGGACATACAGATCTGCTGGGTTTAATATAATTTTAATAGCCCATATTTCTCCAGTTGTATTTACTTGCTTTAAGATCTTACTTTGGCTAGAGAAAATCTCTTTTTATTGAATTTCTCATTGTTTTGGTATTTTACTTTGTTTTATTTTATTTTCCAGTGGTAGGGGTTGATTCCAGGGCCTCACACATGCTAGGCAAGTACTCTACCACTGTGTTACAACCCTACTTAGATATTTTCATATATTCACTGAAGAGTCGTGAGTGCAGACTTCATGGGATGTAACTGGGATAGTAAGTCATTTGAATTAAACACTTTATTTCCTGTATAGCAGGAATTTTTGTAGAAATTAATAAGCTTGTTTTAAAATTTGTATGGAAATACGAATGACCCAAAGTAGTCGAAACAATTGTGAAGGAAAACAAAGTTGAAGAACTTACAATGTAAGTTTCAGTAATTATTATAAAGTTACAGTAAACAAGAAAATGTTATGTTGTCATGAAAACAAATAGATTAATGGAACAGAAAACAATGTTACAGTTTGAATCTAAAACATCCCCCAAAAGGCTCATATGTCTGCTTGTGTGGGTTTCTGCTCACAGCAGGACATAAAACCGTGTGAAAAAATAACTTAAAGAGAACAGGCTAAAAGGACAAAATGGAATTAGTCGGGACAATGAAAGAGTGATTCTTCAAATCCTCCAATTTTAAAGGAGCCCCTGCTACACTTATGCTTCTGATTACTCTAAGTACTACAGTGGGGGAAATGCAGTTAAAAGCAAAATCTCCTCCCAATGCCAAAAATCTCTCTATAACAGTAGTAAAGGAAGAAAACATTATAATTAAATACATATTAAACCAGAATGTGACACGCATAGCAGGCAACCCACTACAGAGATCACAAAGACAGAAAATAATCTCTCTTACATAGTTAAATGAAAGATACAATCTGTTACTTTCAGTAGGTTTTGTGATTTTGAGTCAGGTAACAAGTTAGACCCACCTCTTCCCTAGACACTGACAGAGATTTTCCTCCTCTCCTTCCTTCTTTCTTTCCTCCTTTTTTTCTTTTCTCCTTTTCTTTCTTTCTTTCTTTCTTTCTTTCTTTCTTTCTTTCTTTCTTTCTTTCTTTCTTTCTTTCTTTCCTCCTTCCTTCCTTCCTTCCTTCTTTCCTTCCTTCCTTTCTTCCTTCCTTTCTTCCTTCCTTTTGGGACTGGGGACTGAACTCAGGATCTTCACACTGAGCTGCTATATCCCCAGCCTTTTTCTTATTTTTTAAATGAATACATGTTTGCATTACATAATGATTACATTCATTGTGGGGAGTTGGTACATGTACATAACACATTTTAATTCTTTTTTTAATCCCCTTACTTCCTTTCCCTTCCCTCCAAATTTCATTGATTGGCCCCCTTCCCTTTTGAAAACAATCTTGTTTCTTTTTCTTTTTTTCTTTTTTTAAACAGGATCTTGCTCTGTAATTCAGGCTAGCCTTGATCTCACTATGTAGCCAATAGTGAGATCCTCCTGCCTCAGCCTCTTGAGTCCTGGGATTACAGGCATGCACCACAACACCCAGATCTCTGTTTCTTATCTTTTTTTTTGCTCTTTAATTTGTTTATATATTGGGTTTCTCATATAAGACAAACCTTGCAATATTTTTGTGTCTTATTTTGAGGTAGGGTCTCATCAAGTCCCTAAATTGCCCAAGCCTGACTAGAACTTGTGATCCCCCTGCCCCAGCCTTCCGGAGTACTGGGATTACAGGCATGTGCCACCATGGCCACTAACTTTTACTTTTCTTGATGATTTCTTTTCAAAGAAGTGAATCCCAGGTCCTTAAGGAAACATTCCTGAGTCAAAAGCCTGACAAGAGGCATAATTAGTCATTACAAAAACCGACTTACATTTGAAGAGGACTGAGAAACTCTGAAAGAAAAAGAAGAGGTAACAAGTGGTCTCTTCTCTTATTTTCAACACAGATTTTTATGATTTAGATATAAAATGTTCCCCAAAGGCCAGTTGATGAGCTTTTGGGAAATAATCAGATCATGAGGGCACTAAACTCATCAATGGATTAATGCATTGAGGTCGTAGCTGAAAGAGCTATTAGGAATTGGGGACTAGATGAATGGAGTATGACAGGGCAGGACCTCAAGAACTATATCTGGTTCCTGGCACCTTTCCTCTTTGGTTCTCTCTCTCTCTCCCTCATGCCCTGGCTGCCATGAGATGAGCAAGTAGCTTTCTTCTGCTATGCCTTTCCACCATGCTATTTCTGCTTCACCACAGACCTAAAAGCCATGGAGTTAGTTAACCATGAACTGAAACACCTGCAACTGTGAGCCAAAATAAATCATTCTTCTTTCAAGTTGATTTTCTCAGGCATTTTTTCACAGCAACAGAAAACACAGAGAGTCTCTAGAAATAGATACATTCATAAATGACCAACTAATTTTCAACAATGGTACTGAGGCAATTCAACAGGGAAAAGAATATTTTCAAAAATGATCCTGAAACTATGGCTATTCATGTGCAATAAATAAATAAATAAACCTTAAATCTTACCTCACACTATACATAACAATTTACCCAAAACAGATATGTACCTAAATTTAAGAGCTAAAAGTACAAAATTTTTCTATGAAAAATTAGGAAAACTCTTAACGGCCTTAGCAGGATATAGGAAATATTTCTTAAATATGAAATCAAAAGCATGAGTCATAAAATAAAAATAGCAATAACTTATACATTATCAAAATTAAAATCTTTTGCTCTTAAATAAAATCATACAGGGCTGGGGATTTAGCTCAGTGGTTAGAGTGCTTGCCTCACAAGCACAAGGCCCTGAGTTCAATCCCTGGTACAAAAAACCCCCAAAAAAACAAGTTAAATAAAATCATACCATGAAAACGAAAAGACAAGTCACAGAATGGGAGAAAATATTGATAAAACATATATTTCACAATTTACTTGTTTCTAGAATATGTAAAGAATTCTTACAACAAAGTAATAAAATATAATCCAATTTTTAAGGAGAAAAATATTTTAACCTGTATCTCACCAAGTGAAATATATAAACAACAATTGAATACACGAAAATATTTTCAATATCATTAGTCATAAGGAAACTTAAAATAATGACTTATATAGCATACTCACTAGAATAGTTTAAATTAAAAAGATGACTATTCCAAGTGTTGACTAAGTTGTGAGACAACTCCAAGTGCCATACGCTGCCTTTGGGAATTTAAAATAGTATAAATACTTTGAAAAACATTTTTGGGGGGTTTCTTAAAACATTAAATATATACTTTATATATTTAAGTGTATATTTAATATACATACTTATATAATCTACCCTTAGGTATTTATTCTATCCTTAGGTAGAATTATTCTACCCTTAGGTATTAAACCCTTAATTATTCTACCCTTAGGTATTTACCTAAGAGAAACGAAGACATATGTCAATACAAATACTTAAAGATCAATTCTTTCTTTGCAACATTATTCATAATATCAAACTGGAAACTTCTCTAGAGTTCATAAATAGGTGACTGAATGAAGAAAATGTTGTGTGTCTTTATAGCTGAATACTACCCAGCAATTAAAAGGAATTAACTATTAAGACATGCAATGTCATAAATGAATCTCAAAACAATTATGCTGAGTAGAAGAAGACACACAGGAAAAGTTTGTATACTTTGACTTAATTTATAAAAAATTCAAGAAAATGAAAATAACTCTCTAGTGACACAAAGCATTTCAGTGGTTGCCTGGAGCAGCTGGGGAGCTGGGAGTAGCAAGAAGGAGTGATTACTAAGGGACACAAGGAAATTTTAGTGAATGTTGGATATATGCACTATTTGATTGTGGCAATGATTTTGTGGATATATAGTCAACCCCCCACATCCGTGGGACTCATATTAGCAGACTCAACCATTTGCAGATTGAAAATAGTTTTAAAGAAAATTATATCTGTGCCAAACATGTGTACATTATTTACTTTTGGTGCAGGGAATCACACTTAGGGCCTTGTTTGTGCTAGGCATGACTCTACCACTGAGCTATGCTCCCAGACTAAGACTTTTCTTGTCTTTATTCTCTAAAAAATATGTTATAACAACCATTTACATAGCATTACATCATATTAGGTATTGTTAGTAATCTAGAGATGATTTAAAGTATACAGGATGTGTGTAGTTTACATGCAAATACCATGCCATTTTAAATAGTAGACTTGAATACCCAGTGATTTTATTTTTTGGGGGGGTGCTGGGGATCGAACTCAAGGCCTTGTGCTTGCTAGGCAAGTGCTTTACCACTTGAGCTAAATCTCCAACCCTCCAGTAATTTTATTTTTATATGAAAATATAAAATTTGTATATATTAACAGAGTACGAGGTAATAGTTTGATACATGTATACACCATGTATTATTTAAATCAGAGTAAACATCTATCTCCTCAAACATTAATGTTTTTATGGTGAAAACATTAAAATCCATTCTACTAGCTTTCTGAAATATACTGTACACTATAGCTATCTATAATCCCCATACTGTGCAATAGCGCACTAGAACCTTCATTCTTATTTAACTATAATTTGGTACCCATTGATTAACCTGTCTCTAGGCCTCCTCGCCCCCATAATTCTCTCTAGCCTCTGATAACCACCATTTTACTCTCAACTTCCATGAGATCAGCCCTTTTAGATTTCACATATGAGTGAGATCATATGGTATTTGCTTGCCTTTCTGTGCTTGGTTTACTCAGTGTGATTGAAAAACATAGCGAATGCTAAATTGTTTTAGAAAAATATATTACATACACTACAGTAAAAGACATAATGCCATTCATCCTTCTCAAAATACTCTCCCTCTCTTAGAACACACACATCCCATCATTCCTGCCACTTTCTAAAGCAATTCTGGAGGTCCTCTTCTGTGCCTGTCTTTGGTTGTCTTTGGCTGTTGTGATTCAAAACATTTACCTTTCATGTTCACCTTGACTTTGGGAAAGAACTAGAACTCTTGCAGCTCCAGATCCAGTGAATTAGGTGGATGAGGACACACCATAATGTTTTATTTGACAAAAATTGCAGTAAGCAGTTTTAAATCAATTCAGGACATCGTGGCAGCCATGAAAAGACACTCACCGAAGAGGACTTCCAGAACTGCTTCAGAAAGTTGAAAGAACAGTGAGATATGTGTATTCAAAGAAAGAGGGAGGAGTATTTTGAGGAGGATTAATGGCAATGTGTCTTCTTTTCCTGCAATAAGTTTTTCAATTTTTACTTGAATATTTACTGTTTTTCTTTATCTTGTAAACATGAATTAAGTAATTGGAAGAGTGGTTTAAAATTTGATGGAGCTATTGATATTTTTGCTGTGGTTATATTTCAAAGTAGAGTGGGTATTAACAGATAATCCCAACACTTAATAATTAAATCATTTTTAAAAGTTACTTTTTAAAATTTTTAGGGCTTCTATCATAGTCCTCAAGACCAAGAAAATACTACATGCACATGTAAATATTACTTGTGTTCATTTATAAAAAGGAAACTTTCATTGATTTCTCAATTCATAAAATGTAAGAAATTAATTCATCAATCTTTGGTATTTAAACCTGAATTGGTAAAATAATAATTAAATGTAAATAAGAGAAAAAATATACTAACAAAATTTTAATTAAAATAAAAACGTGAATATTTCCTTTACCAAACCATATATTTCATTTAATGCAATGATCTGCTGTTCCATTCACGTTTTCACAAACGACAGCATTTCATTCTTTTTATAGCTGAATAGTATTCTATTGCGTATATGTATCACATTTTCTTTATTCGTTTATTCCTTGGTGAACACTTAAATTGTTTCCATATCTTGGCTGTTGTGACTGGTGCTGCAATGAAGAGGAGTGCAGATGTCTCTTTGATGTACGGGTTTCATTTCCTTTGGATATGTACCCAGAAGTGGGATTGGTGGTTCATACAGTAGTTCTACTTTTAATTTTGTGAGTAATCACCATACTGTTTTCCATAATAGCTGTATGTCTTACTTACTTTTCTTGTTGCTAAGACAAAATATCCGATACCCACAAATTAAAGGAGGAAAGGTTTATTTTGTCTCACAGTTTGCAGAGGTTTCAGTCCACAATTGGCTGACTCCAAGGGAGGTGGCATGGCAGAGGGGCGTGGCAGAAGAGAAACAGTCCACAGCAGGGTAGACTGGAGGCAGCAAGCAGCAAGCCCTCTGAACTTTTATCCTATCTGGGCTACAAGCCTATTAGACGGTGCCACCCACACTCAGGGTGGACCTTCCCATTATCCACACCCAGAACTGTGCTAAGGCATTCACTGGACTAATTTAGTTATCACACACCTTTAATCCATATTCACACACCATAGATCCAGCCACCTCCCAAAAGCCCCACCTATGAGCACACGAGGCTTTGGGAAGCTATCTAGATACAAGCCATAAGACTGTACTAATTAACAATCCCACCACAAAAGTTCCCCTTTCTCTATGTCCTAAACAGCACATATAATCTTTCACCTTTTTGATGACAGCCATTCCAGGGCTAAGGCTGGATCTGGGCTTCAGTGATAGAACACTTGCTTAGCATGCTGGGAGGCCCTGTATTCAACCCCAAGCACCAGAAAAAAGACTATTTAGCCAGGTGTGTAGTTCCAGTTACTTGGGTACCAAAGGCAGGAAGATGACTTAAACCCATGAGCTTGAGACTAGCCTGGGCAAAAAATGAGTGAGAATCCATCTGGGAAAAAAAAAAAAAAAGATAGGCATTCTTATTGGAGTGAGGTGATATCTCATTCTGGTTTTGGTTTGCATTTCCGGATGATTAATGATGTTGAACTTTACCGTGTATACCTATTGACCCCATTTATGTAATTCCTTTTGAGAAAGGCCTATTTAGGTCTGTTGCTCATTTTTTAATCAGGTAATTTGGTTTTTGCTGTTAAGTTGTTTTAGTTCCTTATATATTATGGCTTTTAACTTCGTTTCAGATGTATAGTTTGCAAGTACTTTCTTCCATTCTGTAGGCTGTCTCTTCACTCTGATGATTGTTCCCTTTGCTATGCTGCAGCTTCTTAGTTTGCTGTAACCCCATTGGTCTATTTTTGCTTTGGGCAACTGATTGAAAACAGAAGCAGAAATGAGAATCCAGCTGTTTTTTATTATAACAGACATTAAAGAGATTTGCAAAAATGCAAATCAATGCCACTTTTCTCACTAAAGTACTTTGTTGTTGTCGTTTGGGAAAATACAGGGTTTTAAAAATACATTTTACCAGTTTTCAAAAGTAATTAAATTCAGTATGAAATTAACATGACAAATGAGGCACAGTCCTCATCATCTATCTGTATTTCTATCACATCTATGAATCATCCTTCTGAAAAGAAATGCATTCTAAATAAGAATTTAGCTGACTTTTGTCATCTGTTTTCTAGCAATAGACACAAGAGTGTGAATATGAGGATTTCTGGAAAATGTATAGAACTGTTTCAGATAAAACCAGAAAAGGGCTCCTTAGAAAAGGTTAAAAATTTGAAGAAAAGGAATTGATGAATAGAAAGTTAAATATGTAAAAATGTGTGGAAATTTGAAGTAGAAAATGATGGGATATGGCTAAAAAGTGAAAAATGAATTGATGCTGTCTTAGTCTACTAATAAAATGAGCCAGATTGAAAGTTAACCAACAGGAAACTATTCAAATATTCATTAAGAGGAAGCTGGAGAAACAAATTGTGGTGTATTCATTCAAAGGAGTGCTATTCAGTAATAGAAAAGAATTGACTCTCGATAATACACAACACTGGGATAAATCTCAGCATTACTTTGAGAAGTGAAAAAAGCCAGACACAAAAGAACATATACAGCATGATTCCATTTGTATAAAGTTCAAGAACAGGCAAAAATAACCAAAATGGATGAAACTCAGAACAGGGGTGGAGACTAGGAGGAAATGGAAAGAAGCACAGGGTGACTTTCTGGGGTTACCTGTGTAATAGTAACATGAGTGTGTACATTTTTCAAAGAGCACAAAAGTGTATAAACTTAAAATCTGTGCCTATAACCGAGTTAAATTATACTTCAAAAAAAGTTAAGGAATCAGTGGCTCAATTGTACTTTGAAAGACTGTTCGTCATTGTTTAACCTACAATGCTTCTTTCTTTCCAACTGAAATGTTTGAAGTAAGACTATCAGTACCTGTGAGGAAAAAGATCCATTTCTCAGGCAAGAACATCCTGAACTTACCCTCTCTGCCCCACCTTCAGTGCTCTGTCCAGAACCTCCCATGTGGACACCCTGCTTCCCATCCTGCCCTGCTACAATCCTTTTTCTGCACAGCCGCTGGGCCATTCACATCATAGCCTTCACCTGCTGGAGCCTTCCAATGCTTTCCTAGCACATTTTAAAATAACTACTAGTTCTCTTACCTGTCGCACAACATCCTGAAATATCTAGTCCTTTCTTCCTCTCCACTCTGCCACTTATCCTTGCCCTCTAGCTCCTTTGGCATTCTTTTAGTTCAAAAGCACCAAGCTCTTTCCTAACTCTGGATACTCGCTGTGTTTTTTTCTGCTCAGAAAGCTCAATCATACCCATCTACAACCAATTAACTGTTGGTGTCCAAATATGCCAGAATACTGTTTCCTCAGAGAGACCTTCCTGGCCTCTCCAATCTGTTAGATTCTCCTGTTATTCATTCTTTGTAGCATATTGTGCTACATTCTTTCATATGCAGCACGATTTGTAGATTTATATTGATTAGTATATTCGCTTGTTTAGTGTATATGTTCCCCACCAACATGCTATTTCTCAGGGTCTAGCACTTATTCACCAATAAATATTTGTCAAATGAATGAATGAGTGAATGAATGTGTCCATCCCACTAACTAGCTGGAAAGAGTTTTATAATAGAGTATTTTAGAGGACACTATGAATGCCAGCCTAATGAAAAAGAAAAGAGAACATCAGGGGAACTACTCTAGACAGAGTAGAAAGAAGTGTAACAGGGAAGGAGTTCTGTTGTTCTGAGGTAGATGATTTCAAAATGGCATATATTCTTTAGTTCACACCCCAATAAATTAATTAGGCTAGAAAACTAGGGAGACAGCAAGGAACGAGATAGGCAGTTTCTTTCCCTGTGGAGTTCACATTCCACTGGAAGGTGGGAGAAAATAAGGAAAATAAGCAAAGCACTATATAATATAATGCCAGCTCTGTAATGATAACCTAGGACTCAATCTTTACCAGTAGCTCTACCTATTCCATTTCCACTCCCACACATAAAAGTCCAGCAAGTATCACAAAGTACCATGCTGGTTTGATCACTTTGCTTTTGAATCCTGATCAGCTCACTGCCCCTTATGTTTTCACTGTGGTTCCCAAACATAGCTGCACAATAGAATCATTTGGGAGCTTTTATTTATTTATTTATTTATTTATTTATTTGGTGCTGGGGATCAAACTCAGTGCCTTGTGCTTGCAAGGCAAGCACTCTAATCACTGAGCTAAATCCCCAGCTTTTGGCAGCTTTTAAAATACTAATTATACCTTGAGCTCTCCTCCACCAGAGATTTTGATTTAACTGTTCTGGGGTGCGGTCTAGGCATGCAGATTTTTAAGTTTCCAAGGTGATGCTCATGTGTAGTCAAGGTTGAGATGCTGTATTAGAAAGAAGACCCAGTAAGACTTTGGACATCTGTGATTTTTTACAAGCCTTTACCCGCAGCTGAAACTTCAGTCCTAGCCAGAGGTTCTCAACATGTAATCCTCTGAGGGCTTTAATCTGCTGGGAAGCTTGTTAAATGCACATATGGATTATACAATCAGAGGTTTTGATCCCCTAGATCTGAGATGAGGCCCATATATTTGCATTGGAACAAGCACCATCCAAGGCTCTGAGGCACACAAGAGTATGAGAACCTCGGGCCCTAGGGATTGGCTACTCTCAGCACCTAGGGGGAAAAGTCCCTCTTTCAGGTTCTGTGGTGGATCATAAAAAGAAAGAGTAAATCATGGACCCCATGGCCTAGTATGGAAGAAGAAAGTTATATGTTTATAACTGAAAGTCAGAGTACAGTAAAGAGGGTACCAAGCAGAGGTATCTAGGTAGAAAAACATGAAATTGTTGATATCCAAACATTTTTAAAATTGGGCAAAACTTCAGTAGCTGGAAATAGGGCTAGAGAGGGACACGCCCATGCCCTCACTTCCAGGCCTGGAGCACTGGGTTTTAGTAATGCCAGATTTTAGTGAGGAAATCACTTTTCATATCTCTGGAGTAAATGCCTAGGAGTGGCATTTACCTTGGGTCATACTACAAGTTAATGTTTAGTTTCAAAGAAATTTTCAAATGACTGTATGTTCCTGTGGCTCTATCACTTTACATTCCCACAAGCAATGTGTGTTTGATCCAGTTTCTCCGGCTGCTCAACAGTATCTGATGCTACTATTTATTTTCATTTTAGCCATTCTGCTAGGTGTACTGTACTGATGTTTGCCATTTTAATTTCCATCTCTTAACGATTGATAACGTGGAAATATTTTTATTTGCTTATTTTAAATCTGTAATCATTTCTTCTGAAACATCTGTTTATGCGTTTTGTCAGTTTATCTGATGGAATGGATTTCTTTTTTACTGTTGAATTTTGAAAACTTTTTGTATTTTCTACGTACCTATCCATTGTCAGATATGTGGCTTGCAAATAGTTCCTTCTAGTCTATACCTAGTCTTTCCGTCTTCACAAGGTCTTTCACAGAGCAAAAGTTTTACAATTTGATGAGATCCTATTTATCAATGTTTTTATCTCTTATCAATTGCACTTTGGGGGTCACGAGTATGTATAAAGTGTGAGGTTTAGATCTAAGTTAGTTTTATGCCTATAAATATCTAATTTTTGAGATTTAAAAAATCATCAGTAGATGTGAAATTATCAAATGCTTCTTTGGGATATCTTGATATGATCACTTGATTTTTCTTCTTTAGTCAGTTAATGTAGTGGATATGAATATTGATTGTGATATGACAAGTTGACTGAATTAAGAAACATGTAGCAGATTACTAAAGCACGCTTCTGCATGTGTCTGTGGGGTATTCCCAGAGATAACTGACATGTAGGCCAGCAAACTGAAGGTAGAAGACCCACCCCAGTTGTGGGTGGCACCAACCAATAGCTTGTATCCTGGATGGAATGAAAGGGAAAGAAGTTAACACATACTCTAAAGAGCTCCATTCTGCTTGATACATACTTATCATAGCTTCTTTTGCTGTGGTCACTGGTGGACATCCATATCTAGTTTCTTTGATCTTCCAAAGCAGATTCATACTAGTGACTCTCTAGTTAGCTTCCAGGCCTTGGACCTTGGGCTGGAGCTGCATCTGTGATCTCTCTTGTTCTGCAGCCCCCATCTTCTGGGGCTGAGCGGCTACCGGATCCTCTAGCTCTCCAGCATGCAGGTTGCTGTTGTGGACTCTCCAACCTCTGATTCTGTAACCCTCCCTAATAAATCCCCTCACATAATTATACATAAATTTTAATTGAGTCCATCTCTTTAGAGAATCCTAACCAATACAGTGGATTACATTAATTGTTTTTTAAAATACCGAAATCATTTTATAGCTCTAGAATAAAAACCATTTGATTTTGGCATAGAATAGTTACAGATTATTGAATTCTGCTTGCCAATATTTTTATACTTTTTTGCCTCTAAGGTTATGGGGAATATTTGTCTATGTTATAGCTTGTATCTAGATGTCCCCCCAAAGCCTCGTGCAGTCATAGGCGGGGCTTTTTGGCAGTGGCTGGATCCAGGGTGTGTGCTGCTGGAATCAAGGATGTGATGCTGTCATTGCTTCATGGTGTGACGCTAGGATTAAGGCTGCCCCACCCTGGCTTTCAGTCCTCTCCGCCCCAAGGTGCGTAGCCTAGAGGAGACATAAGGGACAGAAAGAGGGTTGCTGCTGGTTGCTTGCTGCTCGCTGCTTTCTCACAACTTCACTGCTTTGCTGCCTTCCTGACTTCTGCCCACCACGAACTGTTTCTTCTCTGTGATTCCCCTCTGCCATGCTGCCCTGCCTTGGAACCAGCCAACTCTCAATTAAAACCTCTACTCTAAAAACTGTGAGCTAAATAAGCTAAATAAACCTTTTCTGTTTTAACTGGGTGTCAATTACTTTGTCTCAGCAACAAGAAAAGTAACTAAGACAGTATATACCTTTTGTTTTGCTTTTGCATTCTTTGTCTGGTTTTGGTATCAGATTAAATCAGCCTCATAAAAAAAGAGTTGCAAAAGTATTCTCTTCCACTTTTCTGGAAGATACGGTGGGTAATTAGTAGATATTCTTTATTAAATGCTTGATACCAGTGAGATTGAGCCAGGGGATGTTTTAGGAAGATTTAAAATTACAAATGTAATTCCCTTCATAGTTATAGTGCTGTTCAAACTATCAATTTTATATTGGGTGAATTTTGGTACTTTGTGCTTGTCAAGTAATTCACCCATATTATTTAATTTCTCACATTTCTGTGTATAGAGTTGTTTGTAGTGTTCTTTTGTATTCTTTTCATTGCTACAGAGTCTGTTGTGATGCACCCTGTTTCATTTCTAGCATTAGAAAATTGTGTAATCTTCCCCTCCCCCTTTTCAGTATTGTTAGAGATTTACTAACTTTATATGCCTTTTCAAAGAATCATGTTTTTGTTCCAATTGTTTTCTATAATTTTTTTGTTTTCTATAATTTTTAATATTCAGTTTCATCATTTATTACCTTTATTAGCACCACTCTTCTCTATAATTTTCATTTATTTTACTCTTTTTCTAGGTTCCTAAAATAGTAGGGTAGAGTGTTGATTTGATACTTTTTTAATGTAAGCATTTAGTCTATAAACTTTCCCCTTAACTCTACCTTAGCTGAGTCCTACAAATTATATTGTTGTTTTCATTTTTATTCAGTCTGATATATTTTCTACTTCCTTTGAATTTTTTTCTTTGATCTATGGACTATTTAAAAGTGTGTTGTGTAGCTTCCAAATGTTTGGAAATTTTCCTATTATCTTACTTTTATTAATTTCTAGTTAAGTTTCACTGTGGTCAGGGAATAACTTCTGAATGTTTTCAATTCTTTTAAATATGTCAAGGCTTGATTTATGATACAGAGTATGGTTTATCTTAGTACTATGTCCCGTGAAATTTTGAAAGAATGTGTATTCTGTTATTATTGGATGAAGTATTTGATAAATATTGATTTGTTCCTTTCGGTTGTTGTTGGTGTTCAGTTCTTCTATATCTTTGCTGACTTTCTGTCTGGTTGTTCTATCAATTGTTAGCAGAGAAATTTTGAGATCTCAACTACAACTGTAGATTTGTGTATTTTTACCTTTAGTTCTATCAGTTTTTACTTCACAGCTATTTCAGCACTGCAGTTTGGTATGTACGCATATATGATTCTTAGTGGGCTGACTCTTTTATCGTTATATAATGAAACTCTCTGTCTCTGATAATTTTCTGTTTTACCATTTCTGCCTTCCTATGGGTAATGTCAGCCTTTTTAAAGAATTCTCTCTTGGTTTATCTTTAGTGGTTTTCACTGTATCTCTTTGTGAAGATTTTGTGGTTGCTCTAGATATTACATTATACATACTTATCACAGTCTACTGGTATCATCATCTTATCAATTCAGGTGAACTGTAGAAACTTTATCTTCCTGTCTGCTATGGACTGGAAAGAGCCATGGGCTATTGCTCCCCCAACCTGCCCCCAACCATCGATTCCATGGTCTGTCTGTGGCCACCTGCCCACTCTGGGCCAGATCTGCATTTTGTTTCCCCTCACCCAGGGCAGCAGAGGTGCCAATCAACTGGCCGACCTGATTGTGGACAAGACCAACACCCAGGGACAGAAGAGGAAATGACACAGCAAGCCACCACCCACGGTGAGACAGTGCAGCCCCATGACAGGATGAGGCCGCAAGCCTGGCTGCAGCCATCCACCAACTCCAAGCCGGCTCTATGTTTTGCTTCCCCTTGGTATGGGACAGCAGAGGCACAGACTAACCAACTGACCTGATCCTGGATGAGGTAAACATGCAGGAGTAAAGGTAAGCCCGGAGGCCCAGAAGACCCAATGAGAAAGTAAAGACCTGACCAGCAGTTTCAAGTATTCTAGTATTACCCTAACAAAGTGGCAGGGTGAGAGAAAACCACAGGAAACTGCTGCAGAGAGTGTGTAGGTTAGACATAGACATAGACCCCTTGAGAAGTTTAAACTCAGCCCAGGAAGGACACAGGCCCTGTCCTCCACAGTGAGAAGGCAGGTCCAGCAAGTACTGACTTTAAGTCCAACAGACCTCTTGAACCCCTGCCCCATGGCAGAGATTGGAGGGCTGATGGCTTTTCTCATCTACCAACACAAGCAAGGACATGCCTCAGCTTGAATGGTAATCGCAATCTAGGGGAAATGGACAGAGGGGCCTATGGTACAGGGAGGGCATCTCACAAACCCACAGCCCTTAAGCTAGGTGGAAAAAAAACGTGTCTTGCTGGATTCCAAGACTGCAGATCCTGAAAAAAAACCTCTCATTCAAAAACAAGGAGAATTTTTGACTCAATCTTTTTAAAACATTTAAATTTTTTTATTATTTCTCTCTTTGCTTCTTCGGTTTTTTTGGAGGGTAGGTTTTTGCTCCCTTTTTTCTTTTCCCCTTTTAGCTTTTTTCTTCCTTCTTATCTTTCTTTTATTTCCTGTATTTTGCTCTCTGTTATTCTTTTCCTTGTTTGTTTTTTTCTGTGCCTGCTTTCTAATATTAATTTCTTTTTATTCTTCAGTAGGATACTCTATCTCACTTTTATCTCCTCCTTCTCATCTTTCACTGATTAAATTTTTCCAATTTTACTTTTTCATTCTCTAGTTCCCCACAGCCCCTACTTTTACTAGTATAAATATTAATCTTTATGAATCTTAAAATAACTAATTAACTCTATGCTATTACTGCTGAATACTATTCTGTTGTTAGTGGAGGTACAGTTGTTTGATTTAGTAGATATTTACTGTAAGTCAGTATATGGTTATAATTGTAGATCTTTTCTCAATGGTTAAGAGAGGTACATTATCGGTTTGTAGGATATATCATTATCCAGTTTGTCTTTGATGCTATTATTGTTGCCGGTTTTATTACTACAGCCAAGGTGACATAATTGTTGCTATTAATTGGTTGTCTCTGGATGCCAGTATCTGGATTGCCTTTGGGTCATTAACAATACTGTGGCCCATTCCTGGATAACTGGGCACTGGACCAAATACTCTGCAGCCTCATCTCCCAAATAAATAGAGGTGTCTGGATCCTGGGATGGAGATAAAGGCTAATAGACATGTCCAAGGAGCATCACTGAAAAAGCAGATATTAACCAAAGAGGTCTCCATACTAACAAAAAGCTTTTCGCTATAATCAACCTTCTAAGCTCTGCACAAGAAACAGACAAACAAAAATCATAGAAATATGAGAGAACAAGGCAAGAAAATGACTCCCAAAACTCCCAGCTCCCAAAAGCTGACCTACAGGCACCAAAGGGGAAGAAATCAAAAGCCATGCAGCAGAATTATTACAAAGAATAACAGAGCGGATAATAAAACAGATCAATAAGGCACTTGGGGAGCTCAAAGAAGATATTACTAAAGAGATATTTGGCCTACAAAAAGATCGGCAAGTCCACAGAAGATATTTACAGGGTTAGGAATTTAGCTCAGTGGTAGAGTGCTTGTAGCAAGTGCAAGGCCCTGAGTTCAAACTCCAGAACCCACCTAAAAAAAACCAGAAAACACTTATAAAAAGCTACTTGAACTAAATAAAATGATACAAAGCACGAATATCTAGCACATAAAAGAATTACAGTCCAGAAAAGATACCAAAGAGAAGTTCAAGAGATTAAAAATCTTTTGATTGTATGGGCAGCAGATGTAACCAATGTGAGGAGAGAAGGTGAGAACTAAAAGACAGGGAGAGTGCAAGTGACCAGTTAATGAGAGATATGTTTAAAAACCAAGAAAATATGAAAAATGGATCCAACAGCTTCTAGATGACACAAAGAGGACTGATCTAAGAGTAAGTGGAAATAATGAAAAATCTGAAGACAGCACAAATGGCATAAAAAAATCTGTTTACTGAAATGATAGCAGAAAACTTTCCAAATAAGGAAAAAGAATTTAACATACAGATAAATGAGGCTTATATGCCTCCAAATAGCCATGATCAGAAAAGAACCTCTTCAGGACACATCATAGTCAAAGTCAAGAAGTCCAACACCAGAACAGAATCTTACAGGCAGTTAGAGAAAAGCAATGAATCACTTATAAAGGTAAACCCACCAGAATTATAGCACACTTCTCAACACAAATTTAAAGGCCAGAAGAGCTAGGAGTGAGGCATTTCAAACTCTAAAACAAAATAATTTCCAACCTAGGCTGATATATTTTACAAAACTATCTTGCAAAAGTGATGGAGACTAAGATATTTCCATGATAAATAGCACCTGAAGAAATTCATGACCACCAAATCAGCACTCCAAAAAATTCTCAAAGTTATCCTAGAAAGAGATAATGAAGCTAACAATGACAAAAGGTCTAACAGAATGAATACACCAGGTAGGGTGAGCAGTTAAGTAGAAGGGAAAGATAGGAAATCAACAAAAGGACATTAAGCAATGAAGGAATAAGTCAATACATATCACATTGAGAGTAATAGCTCTCAATGTAAAGGGTCTCAATCCCCCAATCATAAGACACAGATTAGCAAAATGGATCAAGAAACAAAATACAGCAGTATGTGATATGCAAGAAACACATTTAAAAGAAAAAGAAACTCACAGATTAAAAATCACAGGACAGAAAACATTATTCCATGGAAGATAAATTTGAAAATAAGCATGAGTAGCTATCCTATTTGTTGACAAAGTGGACTACAAGCCAAAATTGACAAAAAGATGCAAAGAGTATCACTACATATTGGTTAAGGGAACAATCCAAAAGGAACAGATAACAATTATTAACATATGTGCAAAGAATAGTGTGGTACCCATCTTCATAAAACAAGTACTACTGGACATAAAAGATCAGAAAAACAAACACAGTTACAGTGAAGCAACTCAATATCCCACTATCACAAACAGATAGATCACCTAGACAAAAAAAATCAACAAAGAATCATTAGAGTTGAAGCAAACCTTCAAAAAAATGGACTCAATAGATATTTAGATTGTTCAACCCAACAATAAAATACACATTCTTTTCAGCAGCACGTAGAGCTTTTTCCAAAATAGACCACATACTAGCCAATAAAGTACGATTAAATAAATGCAAAAGAATTGAAATTATAGCACGCATATTATGAGATCATAGAGCAATGAAACCAGAAATCAATAGCAAAAGAAAACATGGAAATTATGGAAATTAAACAATAGAGTCTTAAATAATCAATGGATTACAGAGGAAATGAAGAAACAAGACAGTTCCTAGAACTAAACAATAATGTCAATACAACATATCAGAACTCATAGGACACAATGAAAGAGTCCTAAGAGGTAAGTTTATAGCTGTGAATGCCCACATCGGAAAAACAGAGTAAGCCCAAATAAATAACCTAATGATGCACCTCAAGGTTCTAGATAAACAAGAACAATCCAAACCCAAAACTAGTACAAGGAAAGAAATTATAAAGATCAGAGATAAAATCCATGTAATAGAGACTAAAAAAAACAATACAAAGAATCAGTGAATCAAAGAACTGGTTCTTCAAAAGAATGAACAAAATACACATACCCTTAATCATTCTTACAAAAAAAAAGAAAGAAGAAAGAAAGAAAGAACCCAAATCAATGCAACTAGAAATGAAAAAGGTGAAATCACAACAAACATTGGCAAAATCCAGAAGATTATTCACAACTACTTCACAAACCTGTTCACTAATAAGTTGGTGAATTCAGAAGCTATCGATAGATTCCTAGTTACATGTGAATTACCAAACCTGAATCAAGAAGATATAAAAACTGAATGATTCAATAGCAGGCAATGAAATTGAAGCAGCAATAAAAAAAAAAATCTACCAACTAAGAAAAGCCCAGGTCCAGATGGATTCACTGCTGAATTCTACAAGAACTTCAGGGAAGATCTAACACCAATGCTCCTCAAGCTCTTTAATGAAATTGGAAGGGAACAAGTACTCCCAAAGTCATTCCGGGAAACTATCATTACTCTGATTCAAAACCAGACAAGTATTTAACTGAAAAGAGAACTATAGACCAATCTCTTTAATGAATAAAGATGCAAAATTCCTCAACAAGATACTAGTAAACAGAATGCAATAAATCATCAAAAAGATCATACCTCATGATGAAGTATGCTTAGTCCTAGGGATGCAAGGATGGTTCAGTATATGCAAATCAATAAATGTAATACACAAACAGAATCAAGAACAAAAATTGCATGATGATCTTAATTGATGCAGAAAAAGCCTTTGACAAAATCCAAAACCCATTCATGATAAAAACACCAAAGAAAGTAGGTATTGAAAGACCTTATCTCAATCTGATAAAAGCTATTTATGACAAACTTACTGCTAATATCATAATAAGTGGGGGAAAACTGAAAGCTTTCCTTCTAAAATCAGGAACAAGACAAGGATGTCCACTATCACCACTCTTGTTCAACATGGCATGCAAAACATTAGTCTTAGTTACTTTCTTATTGCTGGGACAAAATACCTGACACTCACAAGTTAAAGGAGGAAAGGTTAGGTTTATTTTAGCTTACAGTTTGTAGAGGTTTCAGTCCATAATCGGCTGGCTCCAAGGCAGGATGGCATGGCAGAGGGTCATGGCAGAGCAGGCTTGCTCATGGCATGGAAGCAGGAAGCAGTGAGCCATCAAGAGAGGAAGAGGGATACATATATATCCTTCCAGGTTGTGCCCATACTGACCCACTTCTTCCCTATCAGTGGACCTCTCAGTAGACTAATCCAGTGGACTAATACAGCATCACACATAAACCTATCAGTGAACTAATCCAGCATTAAACATCCATGATTCAATCAGTTCCCAAAAGTCCCACCTATGAACACATGAGGCTTTGGGGGAACATGTAGATTTAAACCATAAAAATTACAAAAGCAATTAGGAAAGAAAAAGAAGTTAAAAGGATGTGTATAGGAAAGGAAAAAGTCAAATTATCATTATTTGCAGAGGACAAGATCCTCTACATAAAAGATCCAAAAAATTCCACCAAAAGATTCCTAGAATGAATAAGCAAATTCAGCAATGTAGCATGATACAAAATCAACACACAAGAATCAATAGCGTTTCTGTACAGCATAATAATCTTACTGAGAAAAAAAATTACAAATAAAATACCATTCGCAATAACACTAAGAAAAATCAAATATTTAGGAATTAACCTAGCCAAGAAAGTGAAAGACCGCTACAAGAAAAACTACTGTACTCTGAAAAGGAGACCAAAGAAGATATCAGAAAATGGAAAGATACACCCTGTTCCTGGAGAGGCAAAACCAGTACAGTCAAAATGGCCACACTTCCAAAACAGATATACAGATTTAATGTAATCCCAATCGAAATACCAACAGCATTCCCCACAGAACTAGAAAAAACAATCCCAAAATTCATATGGAATCAGAAGACACCCAGAATAGCAAAAGTAATCCTGAGTAATAAGAGCAAAGCAAGAAGCATTACAATCCCCAATTTGAATTCATATTACAAAACTATGGTGATAAAAACAACATGGTGGGATGGGGGTTTAGCTCAGTAGTACAGTACTTGTCTAGTAAGCACAAGGCCCTGAGTCCAATCCCCAGCATCTCCACCCTGCAAAAAAAGAAAACAAACAAACAAACAAACAGAATGGTACTAACACAAAAACAGACATGTGGATCAATGGAACAGAATAGATGCAGAAATAACCCCAAGAACATTTAGCCATATGATATTTGACAAAGGAGCCCAAAGCACACATTGGAGCAAAGATAGCCTCTTTACCAAAGGGTCCTGAGAAAATTGGCTATCTACATGTAGAAGATTGAATCTAGACCCATATCTCTCACCGTGTACTAAACTAAAATCAAAGTGTATCAAAGATTTAAATGCTAAAACAGAAACAATCTGCTGAAAGATATAATAGGTAAAACTCTTGAAATTGTAAGTGTATGCATGACTTTCTGAACAGAACTCCATTTGCATAGGAAATAGTATCAGGAATCATTAAATGGGATCATATCAAATTTAAAAGCTTCTGCACAGCACAACAGCAGCAGCAACAACAACAACAACAACAAAAACAAATTGAAGAGACAACCTACAGAATGGGAAACATTTTTTGCCATCTATTCCTCAGGAGAGGACTAATATCTAGACCATATAGAGAAGTCAGAAAAAATCGTCCCCTAAAATAAAAGACCTAATCAAAAAATAGGACCCTGAAATGAATAAACACCTCTCAGAAGTACAAATGGCCAATAAACACTTGGAAAATTGTTCAACATCACTGGCCATTACAGAGATGCAAATTAAAACAACACTGAGATCCCATCTTACTCCAGAAAGAATGGTTATCATCAAGAAATCAAATAAGTTAAGTGTGGTGGCACACACCTGCAATCCTAGCACTCAGGAGGCTGAGGCAGAAGGATTGCCATGAGTTTAAGGTGAGCCTGGGCCACATAGTGAGTTGAAGGCCAGTCTGAACTACAACACTGAGACCCTGTCTCAAGGAAACAAAAAAAGGAAAAAAGGAATGAAGGAAGAAAGAAAAAGAAAGAAAGAAAGAAAGAAAGAAAGAAAGAAAGAAAGAAAGGAAGGAAGAAGAAAAAATACCTTTACGTTGTTGGTAGGAATGTAAACCAGTGCAACTACTATGGAAATTAGTATGGCAATTCCTCAAAAAGCTAAAAGAAATTCCATTTATTCTAGCTATCTAGAATAAGATACCAGCTATTCCCCTTCTAGGTATCTTCCTGAAAGATTTAGACATCATATTACAGTGATACAACATACCCTTGTTTATAGAAGCATAATTCATAATAGCTCAGTCTTGCTAGTGGCCCAAATGTCCAACAACAGAAGAATGGATAAAGAAAACGTGGCCTTTATACACGATGGAGAACTATTCTGCCAGAAAGAAAGATATGCTTGAGTCATTTGTAGGAAAATAGAGGTACCTTGAGACCATAATGTTAAGTGAAATAAATCAGACATACAAGATTAAATACCACATGCTTTGTCTTATATGAGAAACTCAAAATACAAATAAAGAGAAAAATTAAAAAAATAGATAAGAAGTATGGAGATAGACTTTTTTTCAAATGAGAAGGGGATCAAGAGATGGAGGGAGTGCGGAGGGAAAACTGACTGGGAAAGGGGATGGAAAAAGAATTAAGATGTATTATGTACATGTACCAACTCCCCATGAGGAATGTAAACATTATGTACTGTAAACATAAAACGTAAAAATAAAAACACTCAAAGGACTAAAAAAAAAATACTGATACCCAAACATTAAAAATATGTAAAGTGAAAGAAGATAATCACAAAAGGCTACATATTTCATGATTCTATATATTTGAATTATCTAGAATAGGCAAGTCTATAGAACCAGAACTTGGTGGTTGTCAGAGCTGGTGAAGTTGAGGGAAAATATGGAGTAACTACTAGTGGGTATAAGGTTTCCTTTCAGGAGTGATGAAATGTCCTGGAAGTAGAGAGTTGTGATGGTTATACAACCTTGTGATTATACTAAACATCACTGAATTGTAATTTTTAAAAGATGAATGTTATAGTATGTGAATTCCTCAGCAAGAAAATATTCCTCCCAGATAATATCAAATATATTCAAATAACTAGAACAATGCAGCATCATATTTCACAAGAAGTGAAAATGCTGTTGGCGTTTCCAAGATTTTTAAATGTCCAGGGTATTCTAAACTTACCTGATTAAAAAAATCACCTGGGAGCTTGGTAAAAATATATAGTGCCAGACATCTCCAGGGAGGATTTAGATTCTTTTTTTTTTTTTTTTGTGGTGTTGGGGATCGAACTCAGGCACTCTAATCACTGAGCTAAATCCCCAGCCCTAGATTCTTGATTATAATCAGATGTAGGTCTAGAACGATGTGTGGGATCTGTTCTTTTAATATTACCTAGAGTGATTTCGATGTTCAAGCAAGTTTGGGAAATGGCCTCAGATAATGGTGAACCACTGAAGGCTTCTTCTCTTGAAAAAATTTGGTCATTTTCTGAAAAATGTGTTGTTTTGGTAGTTTAGTGGCATAGGGTTAATCTAATCAGAATTTTAATTTACAACACAAGTTTGTCAAAAAGCAATTAAATCTTATTATATTTGAGCTGTTTTAAACAATGCGGAATGGTCTGCGTATTTGTAAAGTCCTTTTGATGTTGTCTAATTAATGTCTCTGTAGTTGGTTCCCATCATTAACAGATGTGAATTTGTGTAGATTTCTAAATGTTTTCTCACTGTTTTTCCCATTTCGTTCCTTTTCTCTTTTATCTATTTGTACCACATTTTCAACACTTATGCCATTTATGCAATGTTTGTCAAATGGAAAATCTCTCACTTTGGCAATATTTAAAAAAATTCAAACAATAAAGAAAAAAATAAAGTTTTCCATAGACTCTTCTATTTCCCAGAAATATTATCTGTTAATAGTGTGGTGTATGTACTTTCAGACATTTTATACACATATATGAAATGGAACCATACTGTACTTCTGCCATCTTCACTTAATATGGTTAACATCTTTGTATTTAAATGCTTTACAGGTATACCTTATCTATTTTAAGAACTATATGGTAATTCATTTATGCATATACTATAATTTATATAATCAATACTTTTTTTTCCAAAACTAAAGTTATAATCTGTTTTGTTGTTACCATGGTTTTTGCCTTTGGAATAAACATTTAAGCACTTAGAAAATGAAATAATGAATGTACTAGGAGAAAACATAGAACACATTTATGACTACATATTGGGGAGATCTTCCTAAACCATGACAAGAAACCATAGAGAATATGGCAATTAAACTTGATGGCAGAAACAGAGGGGAGGGGCGGGGAAGAGGGGGGAGAACCAAGACGCATCATGTACAGGTACAAAATAAATGTGATGAATGTAACCATTATATGTAAAATGTACCAATACATGTTCTTGGTTTAAAAGGAAAAAAAAAAGAAAAAAACTTGATGGCAGAAAAGTTAAAATTTTAAACTCATATCATTAACAAAGTTAAAACAAGCATTAATAACTTGGATTAAGTAGTTATAACACACGAGAGAGGTAATAATGTCACTGTATAACAAGCTCATGGAAAGTATTAAGAAAAATTCAAAATTCAGTAAGAAAGTGGTTAAAGGATACGAGTCCATTCATAGGAACTGAAATACAAATGGTCCATAAACATGAAAAACCGTTCAACTGCACTAATTAAATAAGTACAAATTATAACAACAGTGCAATAGCATTTTTGCCTATTAGCTTTGTAAAACTTGAAAATGATTAATAGTACCCTGTTTGGGCTTCAGTGTGGGAAAGTGGGAACTTACTCTTTTAAGGGTAAACATTGGCGCAACCACATTAAAAGGACAATTTTGCATTCCCTCCCAGTATTTAAATTGTCTACATTCTATGATCCAGCACTTGCATTTCTAGTACTAGAGCCTATAGAAATAACATGGGTGCATAAAGACATATGCCAATCAGTACTTATTACAGCAAGACGTGTTAGCAAAATGCAGAAAGAGCCAATTTTTTTTTCAATAGAGAAACGGTTAAACAAATGATGGTGCAATATTATGCAACTTTAAAAATGAATGAAGTAGCTGGGTGTGATGGTAGACATCTATAATCCCAGCATTTGGGAGGCTGAGGCAGGAGGATTGCTGTGAATTTGAGGCCAGCCTGGGCTACATAGTGAGTTCAAGGACAGCTTGGAAATAAATAACCCAGAAATAAATAATTAAATAATAAATAAAAAATAAAATGAATGAAGTAGATCTATCATGTAGATATCCAGGAAGTAATGTTTGGCTTAAAAAAAAAAACCTAAATTGCAGAACAACATGTGTGCTATTATCCTGGTTTTTCAGTACTGAGGATTGAACTGAGGGCCTTTGAACTGAGCTACATCCCCAGCCCTTAAATGTTTTTTTAAATTTTCAAACAGAGTCTCCTTAAATCATTACCTCACCCAGGCTGGGTTTAAACTTGTGATCCTGCTGCCTCAGACTCTCAAAATCTTGGAATTTCAGGAGTGTGCCACGTGCCTGGCTTGATCTTATTTTTGTGAAAATCTTTTTTTTAAATTGTATCTATTGCATATGTGTGTATGTGTACAAACATATATATATGTTGATATATATATTACTGTGTATTTATGACACACATATGCTCACATACCTAGAATATACACACATACCTACAAAAAAAGTCTGGAATGTAGTACTAAATGTTAACTACTTCAGCTGAATAAAATGTCATTTTTTGTACACATTTCTGTTATAACAAATAGGAATTTGTTACAATGAAAAATGAAAGTATTATTCGTATAAATATGTTCTTGTAAACGCATACTCAACATGTATATTTAGAACATAATGCATATTTATGATATAGAATATATAATATAGTATACATGAAATTTCATCTGAAAGTTGAGTTTTTGTGAAAGTTGGCAGTTTTAGGGCACAGGTAAGAACTTGATTAAAGCTGACTTTTAGTTTAATGTGGAGAGAGACTAGTACCCGAGAAAAGGAGAGATGGCAGAGATACTGTGGAGAGGAAAATCGGTAGGACCTGATGACTAATTATATGTAAGTAGAGAGATAAGGGTGAATTAAAAATATCTCAGACACTGAGAGAACTTTGGAAATAGCATTAATCTAGGTAGGGAAGCTAGAGGAGCTGATTTTGACCTCAGAGTCCAGAAGGATGTATTTTTTATCTAATGCTACAAAATAAATTACCTCCAAACTTAGTGGCTTAAAATAATAATAACCATTAATTATTTCTTAAAATAACAGTAACTACTGTTTCTATGGTTTATGTGAGCTAAGAATTCACACCTAGGCACTGCAAGGAAACTTATTTCCACCCATGATCCCTGAGCCCTCAGCCAGAAGTTCCAAAACCTGGAGGCTAGAATCACCTGGTGGCTCTTTCACTCACATGTCTGATGAGTGATGTCAGATTGGTGACCGATGTCAGCTGGGAGTTTAGCTGGCACTGTTGGCCAGATCACCACCTTGTGACCTCTCCGTGTCTCCTGGCTTCCTCACAATATGGTGGCTGGGTTCAGAGACAGAAGAGATCTGAGTGAAACCGTATTGCCATTGGGGTCTTGCCTTGGTCATCACACGGCATCACCTCTACTATATGCCCCTGGTCTGGGCAGTCATAAGCCCCTTTCTCTGTACTGAAGAACCGGAAACCTTGCCACCACCTCCCAGTGGAGAGAGTGTTACTAACACTGTAAGAGCATGTATGGTGGGAGAAATACATAGATGTGGCCATCTTTGGAAAATAAATCTGTCACAATTCATCATATTTTAAGATGAACTAAACTATTAATGACTCCATGGGCTGTCACTTTCAGAGACATTTGTATACAGCTAAAGACCCAAGTAACCCCCAATGCCTTAACCTAAATGAATAAGTCACTAAAGGTATGGCAGCTACATCATCATTCAAGGTGGGGAGCATGATTTGAGCAGGGCGCTTTAGTTTTTAAAAGCCTCATTATGTAAAGATACAATATAAAAGGTTTAAAAAACTCAAACATCTTTGTTATAACTGCAAGGTTCTCTGTGATCTGGCTTTTCTCTAATTGTTGGGTTTAATTTTCCAACTATTCTTTAATTCACAGTTAATTTCACGGTATGCCGAATATTTAGAAGTTTATCAAACATATTGTCCTAGGTCAGCCTCTCAAGAAGCAGAACCAAGGAAAAGATTTGCGCCTTGTAATTTACTGCAAGAGAGGTCTCAGGAAGAAGGGAGTGAAGGAAGCAGGAAAGGGCAGAGGACGGAGCTAAGCAAAGATGTGAGCTTCTTTGCAGCCAAACTTTGGCCCAAGTCCCCAAAGTTGTGAAGTACGAATAGCACCACAAAGGTGATCCCATTCTGAGGCAAGGGGGCTGTGTCATATAGTCCCTGGCTGCAGGTTAGGGGTGAGGAGGTGGCAGGCTGCCAGTATGGTGGTGCCTACCTTCTATCCACGGTGGCTCTCACCCCTGAGGGCAATTCTCAGAGAAAGGGGAGCAGCCCACATTCTAGAAGCTGTGGAATGGGTACACTGGACAGTAAAGTGGACCTGGGCAGGCCATCAGCTGGGGCCTTGGCACAGTTTCAAGGCCTCAGACCTTGGCTCCTACTAGTCCTTTATCCTGAGATATTGCCTCTCGTTTTGTCACTAACTCTTCTTCTTCTGGGGTAAGTTCTGGTACCACCTCTTGCGGGATGCTTTCTCTGGTAGCTCATTGGCTATGCCCCACCCATCTGTGCTCACACAGAAACTCGTGCAACCCTCCGAGCATTTTAGCACACTGCATTGAAAACATCTGTCTTGCATCAGCCTTCCTGAGTGGAGTAGAAGCCCAATGAGGCAGGAACCATGTCCTGTTTGTCTTTTGACCTTAGGCATGCAGCAAAATGCCAAGCAGAGCCGGCCTGAGTAAATATGTGATGAACTGAACACCAAGTAAGGGGCTTCTTCTGTGGCCAACTCTGCTGCCAAGCACTCTTCCATCTCCTTGTGGGAAGAGGGAAAATGAAAGACCAGCCATATATTTGGCATGAACTGAGTTATTTATGACAGATAAACTGGCTATAGGAATTCTTGCTATGCCTAAGTAAAAGTACCATTCTACTATTTTTACCTCTCCGTGTGTGTGTGTGTGTGTGTGTGTGTGTGTGTGTTTGTGTTCCCAGGGACTGAACCTAGGGCGTCACACATGCTAGACAAACTTTCTAAACTGAGTTACAGCCCCAGCCTTCTTGTTCGATTTTAAAGGACACATCATAATAAGGGCTCGATGTTGTTAATTTAAAAAAAAAACTTAAAGAAAAGAGGGAAGAATGATGAAACTTAAACTTTAGCAGGAATCAAAATGTTTCTTTCTTTATTAGTGTAAATGGTTTGGTGTAAAAGCTGGTTAAGAATTTTTCACATCATTAATCCTTCCCAGAAATTAAAAGGGAAACTAAAAGTATGTCAGTGCTGCGTACTCAATATGATGCGAAGGGCTGAAATGAAGGGAAAAGCAGTGAAGAGGTAACTCAAGTGGTATCAGAAAGGTAAAAGTCAGACAGTACTTCATGACTTGGTGGACATGGAGAAGGAGAGAGATGGAAGAAGATTCTAGGTTTCTGGAGACAGGAGAGAGCAGCTGGCTGCGATAGACTTTCCTCTCCACTCTCTATGTCATGTGCACTTCTGGGGCTCAACACACACAATAATAATGCTCTTCCCTCCTGAGTTCCTGCCATTCCACACCACAGGGGCCACAGGGGAGTGAGGTGGAAGGAGGAGAGCACTACAGAAGACACGAAGGAGAAAGACAGAGATTCCAGGGCCTCAGCCCAGAGGCTCCTGCACCCTGACTTGTGACAGGAAGTAACCCAAGTGGCAAAACCCACTGGGGAGCTTTTGTGGGGACTGCTCTGGGCCAAGTTTCATCACCGGCTATTTTTATTTTTAGCCTACACCACCTCTCAAGGATAACCACGTCTATAAATGTCCATATAGCTTGCTGTGTCTGTGCCCAGGGCAGAAGAGAGCGGCTAAAAAAGGATTGTGCTAGGCCTTGTGCTGGGCACTTGGCTGCCATGATTGGCAGATACCTTGGATTTCGCTTCAGTGTTTTGTGCATCTCACCATCAACACCACCCCTTACTTGCCCTCCTCCCACCAGGTTTTGGAAAGAGGGTTCCCTGAGCACAAGTGCATCAGCAAGTATCCATGGGCAGATCACAGACAACCCAGGCCCACACAGCCCCACAGCGTGGGCTACCCAAGGCTGGTCTTTCGGGAATGTGGGAGGGCAGCCTCCAGCTTGTGGTGCCACCCGGAGGTGGTTGAGTCTCTCACCCTCTCCTTTCTCTGGCCTGGCTCCCTAGGCTCCTCTACTAGGCTACCTGGTCCCATGCTGGGCTTCTTCTACCATGTAGCTGGGTTCCAAGGCACTCAGCACTCTGTTATTGCTCCAGCGGAGGAGGGAAGGGGAGCCTGGGCTCAAGATCAGCTGAGGAACCTGTTTCCTCAACTCCACTTGGGAAGAAGAAGAATAGGCCCTACCTCACATGACTGCTGCCCTGAGATAAGGCGTGTGAAGTGCAAGCTCCTTGCCTCACATGGTTATGCTTAAGGAATGAAAGTGCTTGCAACTCTGCTGTATTCTCCCCTAAAATCTGCCTGAACAGCTTCTTCCCCTTCTGAAGATAACTTTTATACTTTATTATGTGAGCTTGTTTCCTGATTATTTCTACATGGGTAGCACACAAGCAACTCAAACTCATATTGTCCACATGAACACAGACTGACCCTTCATCTCTCTTCGTCTTTTCTATAGATTCACCAACAGCTGACATGCTAGATATTTACTTGTTTATTTTTTATCACTCCCCAGTGGCAGGGCTTTGGGCCTGTCTTGTTTGCTGAAATCTATCTAGCTTTTGTAGCAATGCTTGGCACACAGTTGATGTTAAATGTTTGTTGACTGGATCTCCTGCCATATGCATGTCTCCCCTTGTCCCCCATCTCAGCCCACAATTTCCCTATTGCCAGGGCTGCAATACTGGCTGTCCTTTACTCCTTTTCCCTCATATCCCAAATTCAGTCCATGGTGAGGACTTGACTGTCCTCCTGCCTGGATGTACCCGGCACCCACACACTTCTCTATCCCCTGGTTACCACTACAATTCATAATTCATCTCACCTGGTTTACAGAAATAGACTCCTCCCCTGTCTTCTGGATTCCATTTATACTCTCACCAAACCCATTCTCCATATTGCATATAGAATGGTATGACCCAAACAGGATCTGTTGGTTCCTCTAGTGGTTCCTTCATGCCCCCGGAATAAAATCTGATTATTTATTGAGCCAGTCGGACCCTGCCTCACCTGGTTTCTGCTCACCTCTCCAAGATCATCTCCAGTTACCTCTCTCCCCATCCTACTCCTCACCCCAGCTGTCCTGCATCCTGGCCATACAAAACTTCCCTTTTTTTCTGAGGGATCTCTTTCTTTTTTTTTTGATTTTATTTTATTTTAATGGTACATTTTAAATGTACATAGTGATAACACTCATCATAGGGGATTTGCACCTGTACATGATATATCTTGTTGTTTCTCTTTTTCCCATCCCCCTCCCCTCCCTTCACCCACTCCCCCTTCCTTATTTACAAAAGCTTTGTTTCCATTTTTTCCTTCCATTTCTTATTTCTCTTGCTGAGGGATCTCTTTCAATCTCTCTCATGGTCTCACCCATCTCACACCATTCCCTGCCTAGGACACTCCCTTCTCCCCTTTACCATTCCTCAACCCTCCACCATCCCTCCTTCACTAGGCCAATCCCCATGTTCCTGCAAGTAACACCTTCAAAGACAGATCCTTCAGGAAATCTCTAGATGCCCCCTGGGCTCTCTGCCCACTCTAGAATATGTGTTCCTTCTTGGTGTTTCCATAACACTCTATATTTCCTTTCCCACAGTATTTAATATAATATTGCATTCAGTCTTTTGCTTTTGTTCCCCACTAGCATACAAACTTTAGGGGGCATGGATGCTTCCTGCTTTTATTTGACACTTATATAGCATTTACTCTGTGCTAAGCACTTCTATAAGCTCATGATAAATATTAATTCATATAATCTTCATAATAATCTTCTGAGGTGCTATTACTATTACTGTCATACAAGGAAGCTGTGGCAGAGAGAGGTTAAGTAACTTGCCCAAGGTCACATAGCTGGTACATGGCAGAACTAGGATTCGAACCCCCAAAATCCAAGCTCTTGATCACAACAGTATGCTACTTCACTTGTTTTACAATGTATCCTCATTGCCTGCCATGTAGAAGATCCACCCAAGAAATACCTGAGTAAAACAAAGAAAGAATGACTAAATGAATAAAAGGCACAGAAATAACATAGTCGGGGGGGAGGAACAGTGGGTGGAAATGAGGTAGCCACAGGGCAAGACAGAGATTAAGTTTAGGAGTCAATAAGGTGAATAAAATTAGTCCAAAGAGTAGGAAGACTAGGAGAAATGGCAGGTGATGAAAGGCAAGATTGGTGGGGGTGGGGAGCTCAGGAAGACCAGAACAAGTAGCTCTGCAGTCAACAAAGGAAAATATAGACCTGACCAATGGACTTGGCCAGGGTCAGAACACTGGGGACACCTGAGCAGTTTCCCTGTGAGTTAGAGAGAAAAACCAGATTGCATGGGCTTGAGGAGTAGGTGGTGGAGAAAGCAGACTGGGAGATCTTACTCCCCTCCAGCCATGAAAAGCAGAATTTGGGAGAGAGTTGAGTAAGGTCTTCCTGTCAGGATGTGATTAGGGCCCGCTTAAAGGCAAGAGAGAACCAATCTTTGGAGAGTGAGTAGTCAAACGAGCCTTTAGCAAAACAAAGTGTCTCCTGTATGGTGATGGACCACACTATGGCCAACCACATGAAATATAAACATGACACAAAGTCTGCCACCGTTATGTGAAGGAAATGAAAGCCAGGAGAGCCCTACATGGTAGGAAGTCCTTCTTAAGAGGGATCTGGCGGCCCCAGAAATGTGGTAGAAAGGTCTGCAATGGTGAGGAAGAAAATTGAATTCATTTAGAGGCTACTAGTGAACAAAAAGCAGATAAAGAGCAGAGATATGAAAAGGAAAGTTCAAGATCTCACAAGTTCAAAAAAGCATGAGCAGACTAAAGAGAAGACAGGATGGTTAGTGCAAATCATAGAACTGCAGTTGAAAAACATTTCACTCGCCAGAGGCTTGGCAGTAAAAATAAGCCTGAAATTGGGAGCCGTAGGGAAACAAATATGACTGGGGGAGACAAACAGTGAGCAGCGGCACCCCTAAAGAGCCACTTTACAAGGAGGCACAAATAGAACATAAGGGAAGCTGCTGAGGATGGGACAAAGGTGTCGGTTCAAAGATTTGTTCTGAAGGGGCCTCCTGGGGCTCAAATCCAAAAAGCCCTGGATCCTCAGAACAGGGAGCCCAGTCTACTATCCTGCTTGGGTAGGGTTCCGCAGACAAGGCAACAAGGCAGGGTTGGGTAACCCTAGGAAAGGAGACACAGTACTGGTAACACTCAAGCACCTGGGAAGACAGTGAAAGAATGAAAAGGACAGCACATTCAACAGTTTCTTTTAACAACCTTTTGTTGAGCAAGTACTGTGTACCAGGCATTGATTATCAGTTCTGATGGCTTCTAAGGAGTTTACATTCTAGAAGAAGAGGCAATTCCATCCAAAGCGCAGATATCCTACAGCACAAGGAGGCTAATATTTCACAGCAGAAAAAGATACAGAAAGAGCTCTGAGGTTTCAATATTGATACGTGCCAAAGAAATAGATCTACACATAGCCTAGCATAATACAGAGTTTACTTTCCTCCAGAAAAGGGAGAAGAGTGGCTTTCCTCAGGGTTATTGTAATCAGAATAAGTACATAAATCCACTAAGTTGTTATTTTTTATATATTGTCACTTTTGTATTTTTTAATGAAACATGAATATTTTTCAGATTCTGTGTTTACATCATTTCAATTCCATTTGAGCTTATGCCAAAAAGAACTAATAACATGCCTTATTCAAAAGAACTAAGCACATTGCGAGGCATCTGAATGCCCTGGGGAGAGTATCTTTTCCCCAAAATTCCACCCTGTGGGCCCTGCATGTGTTTGCATACTGGAATGCTATGACTGAAACAACTTGGCATCACTAATGCTGGATAGTCATTTTTTTGTTTGTTTGTTTGTTTGTTTTTGGTTTTTTTGGTGCCGAGGATCGAACTGGGGGCCTTGCGCTTGGATAGTCATTTTTGAAATTTTTCTCTAGTATTCACCTAGGGAGAACTCCTTTGAATACTTTAAATATATTTTTTTAACACAGTTTCTTTTCTGATTATAAGAGTAAGGCACACTCACTGTAGAAAAGTTGAAAGTATAGAGCAGAATTTTTATGTCATCTAAAAATACCATTTGTGAACTGGGGCACATCATTTCTCAGCAATACATATACATATATGTATATATATTCCTGATCATAAATCTTGTGATTCATCTAGGCATTGTGGCACACACCTATAATTCAGGAGGACTGCAAGCTTCAGGCCAGCTTGGCAGTCTGGGTGACATAGCAGAAACTTGTCTCAAAAAGAAAAGAAAGGAAAGAAGGTTAAAAAAAAAAGGAAAAGAAATTTTGTAATTCATTAATCAAAGGATAACCTATGCAGCCACTCAACCTTTATTTTGCAGGCTGATTAATTTTTGTTGAAGTCAATTCTGAGTAATAACATACCATTTCAGCCTGCCCAGATAAATGCACCTTGCTGTTCAATTTATGGCAATTTATTATATAGCAGTAGTGATCTAACACACCAGTCTCTACCAGTCCTGTACTTTCAGCGCCCTATCCCATGTAGACACTGTCCTTCTCCAATGCTATTTGTATAAGAATGGAAATAGCAGCTTCTAGTGTCTTATCTCATCCTTATTTTCCCATTAATTCCTTATATTACATCAGACAGGCCGAAAATGTAACATGCAGAGTACTATCTTTAGCCGAATTTTTGTTCACACCATTCCTTCCAACCTATATTATCTCCCTTCCTTTTTTTTTTTTGCCTTACCTGTGAAAACTTCTGAACTTCTAGGCCACTGAACCCTGGCTCCCACAGCACTCTTTATTTGCATCACTTTGTCCTTGATTTGGAGATTGCCGTGTGACCTCCTTTGAAATCTTATTTCTCTGAAATGTTATTGAAAATTTATATATATATATATATATATATATCTCCATCATATGCTGGGTGCACTCCTGTAATCCCAGCACTCGGGAGGCTGAGGCAGGATGATTGCGGCGAGTTCGAGGCCAGCGTGGGCTACACAGTGAGTTCATCCTGAACTGCATAGCAAGATCCTGTCTCAATTAATTAATTAATTAAAAACGTGAGTCGAAGAGAATCAAAGTTAGTAAACCTCCAGTGTGTAAAGGTTGTAAGATTGCACAGCGGTGGAGTCGTCACAGGCAGGCCAGTGTTTCAAAGAGCTCAGTGAAACTGAAGAAGCTGGTGCATACAAAAAGCCAGTTTAGTAACTGTTCAGTTTCCTTTCTAAGAGTATATACATATACATTTACATAGAATACAAGGCCAGCAAATGAAAAAACAAATACCGATCAAGAGGAGGGACGAATCTAAAGGAAAGCGAGAACGTCTGGCCAGGAAAGCAGTTTGCTGCTTGGGAAATGTATTGCTCTTAGCCACTGGCAGGACTGATCGATTGCAGTTAGCAAAGCGTTTTCTGCGCAGCCTACCCGAGCATCTGCCTCGGTACTTCTGTACAACCGTTGCTCAATTTACTCTTTCTTTCGAATCACCATCTTCGAAGAGCGCGAGAAAATCCATCCAAACCACTCAAAGGAATCACCCTAAAGGCTTCCAGGTCGTTTAAAGGCGAATCCAAGCTTGGCGGGTGAGGAGTAATTTCCTCTTACCCCCTGCAAGGGTTCAAACTTCAACTCCCAGGGTTCGCCCAAGTCCCGCCCCTTGGCGTGTCAGCTAATGAATATGCAAATACACCATAATTGACAGCCAATGGCGTGGGTTCTAGTCACATGGTGCCAATGGTAGGTGAGCAGACAGAAGTTGTGTGTTGGCGAACGCAGAAGGTTCTCAGTCTGGGGCGAGCGCTCTACTGAGCGCGGACGGATGGTTAGGCTGTAGTCCTGGCAGCGGCAGCGGCGGCAGCAGTGGTGGCAGGAGGAGGGAAAGGGAGGGCCCCGAGGGCTACACACGCTCACACTTTCAAGTTCTCTCGCTGGGAGAGGAGGTGGGGCTGCAGAAAGCGGAGGCCAGGCGCTATCCCATCTGTCCCGTCCCGTCTCCCCTCTTCCTCTTGCTCCCTGTCCCCTGGCTCTGCGAGAGTTGAGGGTTCGATTGGCCTTACGTGGCAGTGAGGGCGAGAGGGCCAGGAAAGAGGGAGCAGGGCCAGGGGCACGAGGAAAGATGCCCATCCTGCTGTTCCTCGTAGACACGTCCGCCTCCATGAACCAGCGCACTGACCTGGGCACCTCCTATTTGGACATTGCCAAAGGCGCTGTGGAGTTATTCTTGAAGGTAAAGGGAGGGGAGGGGAGAGACGCGGCTCCATCCCGAGGGGGGGCGGACTGAGGTGCTTCTGTAACGTTTGCATTGCCCTCTTTCCTACGCGATCCCCCCTCCGTCACCCCTCGTCCCACAGCTCCGTGCCCGGGACCCCGCCAGCCGCGGAGACAGGTACATGCTGGTCACCTACGACGAACCCCCGTACTGCATCAAGGTGAGCGGGCCGTCGGGAGGGCGATGGGCGGGAAGCGGCGCCGCTCGGAGGGGCTGCTCGCCCCTGGCCCCGCCCGCGGCGGTGCTGCGTCGCCCGGCTGGGCGCAGAGGGCGGGCGCAGCGCTGCTGTCAGCGGCCGCCGAGGAGCCGCGGCGCTCGGGCCCGGGAGAGGGGGCGGAGGAGGGGCGGCCCCGGGGAGACGCCGCAGGAGGGCCGAGCTCATGGCGCGACGGTCGCGGCCGCCTCGGAAGATGGCGGACATTTTGCTTTTGTATGAGGCAGCGAGAGGGAGACCGAGGGCGCTGCTGAGATGGAAAGGAGGGGAGGGTGGAGAAGGAGGAAGGAGGGCCGGAGCCCTGGAGCGAGGCTGGCCCGCCCCCTCGGGCCGCTCGGCGCGCGGGCAGCGACCCTGCGGGCGGGCGGGCGGAGCGTGCGACTCCGCCGGAGGTGCTGCGCGGGGCGCGCGGGCTTTCCCCGAGCCCGGGCTCCTCCCCCGTTCCTCCTTCCTCCCCGCCGCCCGCCCCGCCCTGCCCTGCCCCGGCTCTCCGCCGCTTCTCCTTCTGCCCCTCTTCCTCCCGCTCCCCTCCCCTTCCCGCTGAGAGCGTGGCAGCGCCAGCCGCTAGCCTTCAAAGAACACGCTGCTGCTTTTGCACTCTGTGGCCTCGAACCCACGCCCGCTCAGTCGGAAATGTGCCTGCTCCGGGCAGCTTCTCGCCCTCGGACGGGGAGACGATCATTTCCTTGCTGCCCCCGACTTGATCAGGTTCAAACCTGCTCTCAGTTACCTTAGCTACCATTACTGTTTCGCTGGAGTTGGAAAGCAAAGACTTGCGGAGAGATGCCCAGGCAGACACCTCGAGGAGTAGAGCTTTTTAGAGACCTACCTATTTGCTTCAGAAATTAGGTTCGTGCTAGCCACGTAGGGATTCGTCTAGGGACAAGCAAGAATGGAAGGGGAAGACTCCACTGTTGTGAATAATTAGTCAAATCTAATAATTTGATTCTCAGGGTTCTGACCCACAGTAGAAAATTAAGGAGGACTTAGCCCTTCTCGGGTAGTTATGTTCTCATGGCAAAGAGATAAAGAACTGCTTTGCCTACAGCGGTAAAATAAAATACAACTCAAATTGTTAAATCAACCTGTTGTTGCTTTCTTATTGAATTTGAAGAATTATTACCATAATCCTTGACGTCTTTCAGTATTTTGCCCCCGCTGAATTGTCTCGAGGTGCAATCTGGACGTGTTGTGATGCATTTTGATCGTGTGAGGTATTTTAATGGATGGAACCTACCAAACAGAATGATTGTGCTGGGGATCTAGCTCGGCAGTGGAGCGCTTGCCTAGCATTGGGGGTCCGGGGAGGATCCGACCTGAATACTTGTAGTTGGCCAAAGAGGGTTCTTTCAGACACGAACCAAAGGGAGACTTTAATTTGGTGGCTTCTGTTAACAGATTGGTAGGTTCCCCTTAACACTGTTAGGTTTCATTGTTTGCTTTCAGTTGGATTTTTTTAAATGTATTTAGAAAAATTGAGCAAGTAGACATCTTTCAAAATGCCATAAGCTTTTTAAAAAGTGTGGTCACTTTTTTTGCACATGGAAGAGCAGACTTTTGCACATCCAGAATCTGAATGTCTGCACCCTTTGACTACTAATACAGGTAAGAACCAACCATTTGTAGTGTGCCCATTTGACGGCGCGTTTCTTAATCTGAAGTAGTAAAAAGGACAAACTGTAGTGTGCCTACTTTTTTTTTTCCTTTAGAGGAACAACCAATTTAGCATTTTTCAAGTGCCAGAACTGCTAGTATAAAAATAGTTCTTGATCTATAAAACATACGTGGCAATATTTACAGAGTCCTTTTCTTTGGAAAAAAAGTTTATTACTCCCCCTTTAACCATCATTACATCTTTTCACCTAGCATTGTAATCACACTACACATGTTACTTTGTATGGTGCTTTTCCCACTTACGTTACTCCATGAATTATTCTGGGCTGCTACATAGTTTTCATATTTAAAATTTTTAGTGGCTGCGTATCTTATCTATGTTTTTTTAGTGGAACTAAGGAAAAAAGTTCGATTTTATTTTTAGTGGAAATAGCATTTTTTATCTTTTCTTTGTCCTGCCACCTTATACACTACAATTTTTCCTAAAGAGAAAAAATTCTTCCGAATGTGATTTTTTTTCATATGTAAGTCAGATATGGGAAGATATTTCATATACTTTTTAATTATTAATCATTGATTGTCTTCATCTTAGTCTTTTTTGGAGGGGAAGTGCTGGGGATGGAACTCAGGGCCTTTGCTTGCTAGGCAAGTGCTCTACCACTGAGCTAAATCCCCAAACCCTTCATCTTAGTCTTTATGCTTTCCTGAGGTTTTTCAGATTCTCTTAGGTGATAACTACATGTTCTAGACAAAGGCTAATGATCTAACGATGTTCTTGTCATTCTCTCTATATACCAGAATTACTAATGATAGACCATATTTTATTAATACTTTCCTTTTCTGAGTCTCTTTTTGGTCATTCCTTCTTACTGAACCCCATTTGCCTCTTGGCACGTGGAAGCTATTTATTTCTTTGCTCTTAGGACATAGTCTGCTTGGAAGGTCAGAAATTTTAGAACATCTGGTGATTTTCTTCTTAAAATTTGACTAGTCTTTAACTCGCTAATAGCCATAAGCTAGGAGCCATAAGTGTCTGTTTTCTGTCACACTGATTGTCAAATAAGTCTTCCTTGATTGTCAGCAGGCATCTTAGTTCCTCCTTGAAGCTTCACTCTTCATTAGGGGCCTGAGGACCTTTCAACAAAGTGATGTTAGGCAGGATTTTATTGGTAGCTTATTTATTTGCAGAAAAATGTGAGTGTATTTTTCAGTTTTTCTGAGGTTGGAGAACCATTGTAACTATTTAATTCTCAGGTCTTGGTTATATTCAGCTTTAAATGCTGCAAAATGAATTTTATTTTCTACTAGAAGATTAATTTCTGTCCGTAGTGTAACAGGCATGAGTTGTGGATTTGGTTGGGAGTTTTTTCCTTAACAGGCATGCAGCTATTCCCAGTATATCCGCTTACAAGTTCTGACAATAAATCTTGTTGCGAAAAGTTATTGTCACTGGAATTTTTGCTAATGTATACTGTTGAGTGTATAAATATGGTATTTCACCAAAGACTTAGTAACTGTTTATTGCATACTTCTTAGCACATAGCTCTGTGCTCTCTTAAAATTACTGATACCTGCTATTTTCAGTCAATTCTGCATGGATGGAATTAAGCTTGATTTGGGGACCATATAAAAAGCATATGAAATGCAAATATTGTATACTCTATCGGTTTTAAGTGTTGCTTTGTCTACAAGTTTTATACACAGTGTTATGTGTGTTAACACTACATTATACAGTGTGTCTTTAATGTACACAGCTAGGATGAAATCCTATTTAATATTTTAAAATGCACAGGGTATCTCTGGAAGACTAGTATGGTACATGTTTAAAAATGTTTTGTGGGGTTTCTTTTAGTATAAGAGTCCGAATAGTCTTGGCTGAGGTTCTGCTGCCGTATATGTTTTTGTTTCATTTTGTTATGAATCATAATTTCCTTTTATTCAGTGACTGGAAGGGGCAGGCTTGTCAGAGGAAGTAAGTCATTACACTGAGATATACACTTACTACTTTAAGTATTCAAAATGGTTTTATGTTAGAAGCTGCTTTCTTAGAATTACTTCTTTTTTATTCAAGGAAATTGTTTTTAACATAAAATAGAGTTACTTTTCTAAAAATAATTGAAACACAGGTATAAATAGTGATCTGAAGAGTTCATAAATATGGTAGGAAGAGATAATGTTTCCAAGAAACAGCCTAAGCTAGTAATTGGAAAACATGCAACATTTGAAAAAGTGAAAATTTCCCTTGAATGGTGCTTTTTCACATGCTGTAGCTAACTCTGCTTACTGGTGGCTGTATGTCTTTGTCAATACTGTCTGTATCAGAAAAAGGGCAGAAGTTCGACTTACAGATGGAGGATATAAATTTAAGCTTTTAAAATGATACGTGTTGCAGACATTTACTAGAATTTTAGCTAAGGCATAACTTTTTCATAAGCCCATGAATATATTTTATGAGCCTTATTCAGAAAAGAAGAAACTTTCAGGGGAAACTTCATTGTGGTTAGGAAGCTGTGGACGTGCTTTTGGTGAAATAATAGCAACACAGACTGAGAACAATCTTAGCAAATGCAAGATGCTTTTAAAACTCAAAAATGTTCAAAGGAAGTGCATTAACATTTATGATGAATTGTTTCTGCCGTGATTTTGCTTTCATTTTCACCTTCCTCACTGATCATTTGAGGCATACTGCACTAGTTATTTTGAAATAAGAAAAGAGGAGGGTTAATCGGAGAAGACTAGATCTCTGCGCAAGGAAGTAAGTATAATCTTAGACTAGGGACCAGCCGAAAGATAACGAGTGAATATGAGCAAAATCTTGGAGGCCTCTCTGTTCTGCGTTCTCAACAGCTCTTGGATCCATCCACTCTTACTTGCTCTAAGTTTCAACCTCATCCTTTCTCACCTGGGCCATTGTTGCTGCAGCCCCTCAACTGGAAGCCAGTCTTGCTGACCACTGATTCTTCCCCTTCATTGCCAACAGATGAACATTCTTTAAATAAAATGAGTCATTCTATGAAAAATCCTTCAGTAGCTCTCCATTACATTTCAGAATAAAGTCCAGGTGCCGCCAAGGCCTTTCGTGATTTGACTCTCTGTTACTATTCCAACATCTATCCACTTTCTTTTCTTCACATGGACCTCAGCTCCAATCACAAAGAGAAATTAAGCTGTCTTAAAATTCATTATGCCTCTTGCTCCTGTACCATTGCATACATTGTTCCCTCTCCCTGGGGTGTACTAGTTGGCCTGACAGACCTCAGCTCTTCATTCCACATTCTCAAAAGTGACCTGGCTCCTCTTCCGATTCCTGCTCTATACAGTGTAAAAACTCCCTCCGTCACCCCTTAACACTTTCTCCATACCCTAACACACACATTCTCTCTCTCGCTCTCTGTCTCTGTCTCTGGCTCTGTGTGTGTGTGTGTGTGTGTGTGTGTGTGTGTGTGTGTGTGTGTTGGTATTGTGGTTCTAGGGATGAAAACCAGGTCTTCACACATGTGAGGAAAGCACTGCCATGTTAGTGTTGGCCTCTCTAATGTAAACTTTCTTTTTAAGGGCATATATTTGATCATCTATTTATACTTCTAGTACCTGAGGGAATGCTTAGATTTTAATATGCACTCAACAATGGAATAAAAGATTTCAAGCAGTATGTAAGTGTGAAAGCTCTTCAGCTCCTCCCCTTCCTATTTCCAAGACTATCCCAGATAGTGATCACCATTAACAATCTGATACATTTAATGTTTATTACAGCTAGCATTTTCATATAGGTTCAGGTTTATAATATGGGAGAATTGTATTTCTATATGATAAATCTATATATCCCTCCTTTCTTTGATTTATCAAAGTATATTTTATATACAGTAAAATACATGAATCCTAATGACTTGATAAATTTTTCTGATTATATATTCATGCAACCACCACCCAAGACCAAGATAGAGAACATTTCCTGCAACCCAGAAAATGCCTTTAGCATCTTTCTGCAGTTGTGCCCTCCACCTTGCAGGTAAATACTAGTCCTACTATTATCACCATTGTAGGGATACCATCAACATGGTGTTTCCCAAAGATAGTGTGACATTGGATTGCTATTACAGCAGTGTAGACATTTATTTACCCTATTTTTGAGCACCCTCTGTGTGCCAGGCTTTGTTATAGTAACTAAAGTGACATCACAAGACACCTGGCCTGCGGGGTGGACTAGAATAGCGAAGATCCCTATTCATAGAGATCTTGAGAAGAGTCTTTGGAAAAAGTGAGTGAAGATGTGGGAGCTAACAAGAGTAGTGGACTCTTAACCAAAAGATTGGAGCTGAGGATGGAGAATGTGTGAGACTCTTACGAGAATTCAGCTTATTGGATCAATATTGTAACTGGTTCAGACTAGACAGCAAGACACTTCTAAAACTACAGACCGGAGTTTGTACATTGCTTCTGAAATAAAGATCTACTAGGTGGATTTGGAGAGAAAGAGGGCAAGGTTTGTTATCTGTGTGCATGTTTGGTTACTATTGTGCAGCATTCCTTGAAGTGGGCTTCTAGGAGAGGGAAGTGAAAGTCTGGGGCAACCCAGAGGACAAAGTTGAAGTTGCCCAGTTTTACATGAGTGCTGGCTGCTTGAAAGATTTGGCCTTGGCTTTGGAATTGGGAGCGCGAGGCACTGAGGGCGTGGTGCACAAGGAGAGGGCAGATACTTTCCTTTTCAGTTGGTCTTTGCTTCGGGAAGATAATTCTAACTGCTTAGAACACAGGGTTCTCCATTCCACAGAGTGTCCAAACCAGGCAGCTGTTTTACATCTTAGGGGAAAATGTGCTTTCTAAGGAAGGACAAGATCGAAGGTTCCTCTGTATGGGGAGGGGAGCATGAAGAAAGGAACCTACTGGCTTAAGTCCTTAAATGAGCCACTCTGTACACATGCCCTCTGTAAACATAAACTCCTTTTGACAGAGTGTAAAGGAGAGATCCAGGCAGATCCTATGCATATTTGTTGGAAGCTTGGAACACATCATCTCCTGGATACAAGGCTGGACATAGTGATTATCTTACCAGACTTTTCTCCCCAGGAAAGCCATTTTAACACTTAACGGTCACTTTGCTATAGAACTGTTGTGTTTATTATTGTTTCTACCACTGAAAGAGTTTGAGTTTCCAGTTTAATTTGTTAAAAACGCATCTTACCCACCCCCTTTCTTCACAACTCCCTATGGCCTGGTGAGGGACGAGCCCACCGAGAAGGCTCCACAAAAAGAGTGAGTGGCTGACACAGCAGTGGAAGTCGGCCTGGCTCTTCAGATATGCCAGTTATTCATAGTTGTGGACTGTCTCTCTTTACACTGTTTAGCACAGCACCCATGAGCCCTGTGTGGTTATTGAGCAGTTAAAATGTGGCTAGTCTCTAGGTGGATACTGTACAGAACAGTGAAAAATTATTTTGAATATGTTGGGTCAAAAAAAAATCGTGTTGATTTTGTCTTTTTTTTTTTTTTTAAGTTTGTGTCTCACTGTATTGCCCAGGCTGGTTTTGAACTCCTGCGTGTTAGTGATCCTCCCATGCCAGCCTCCAGAGTAGCTGGGACCACAGTTGTGTACCACCATGCCCAGATTTTGCTTTTTTAATGTGGCTGTTTGAATATATAAAATGACGTACGTGGCTTGCACTGTATTTCTGTTAGACAGCAATATTGTTTTATATTCTTCCTGAAGATATTTTCTGATGTTCATACCCAAGAAATTGTTTCTGAAAGAGGATCTTTTCTTTCAACATTCTGCTTAAAGTGAGCACTGCCATAAAGGACTCATTTATGTATGAAAGGTTATCATACAGTTCAGAGTTGATGACTTGATAACCCTTGGCCCTGGGGCAAAATATGAAAGCATCCTATTCTTAGTTGTATTGAAAGCTAGTTTAGTTGCTTGGACTTTTGGATGCAGTTGCTGACCTAACTGGTTGGGTTAGAAGTTTTTTCCCTGGGCTAAGTACAACAGAACATATGCGAACTAACCTAACTGCTGTAATTCAGAGTCTGTTTCTAACACATGCTCATTGGTGACACACTGTTTCAGGCCTTCAGTGTTATTAGAAATATGTCCCTTGTCCCTTATTCACTTGACATAGCTGCTTTGCCCAAGAATTCTCAGGGACAGCATTCTTCAGGTAAAGCAGAATCAAGAATAAATTCTCTATCTTAGCACAGTGTAAAATCTAAGAAACAAAGAAGATTTTATATCGCTGCTCCCTTCATGGGGGATTTGGACCGAGGGCCTCAAGCATGCCAGGCAAATGTTATACTGTGGAGCTGTATTTCCAGTCCTCTTTTATCTTGAAAGAGGGTCTCACTAAGTTGCCCAGGCTGGCCTATAACTTTAGATCCTCCTGATTCAGCCTCCTGAGTAGGTGAGATTACAGGTATAAACCATCACATCCAGCTTTGTATCCCTGCTTTTGTGGAAGGCTTTTTTTTTAATATTCCCCAGCAAAGCCCTTATCTTGCAAAATCATCAGTACATAGGTCCCAGTGACAGAAAGGCCCTAAGATTCCTACTGCTGGTAGTAGTCCATCTTCCTGGTAGAGGTTCCAAGAGTGTCTGATTGTGTGTGTACACATGTGTGTGCATGTATGTTTTGTTGGCTCCCATTTAAGGACTAAATACTGTCTAAATGTGAGGCTGAATGGAAGCACAGATATGCTCATAAATAGCATATATAAGAGGTGGGAGGGACTCGGACAGTAATGGCAAACATTTTAGAGCTTTCAGCAGTAACAAACAGCTGGCTATAGCACAGGTGCCATGAGTTTGCCCAAACTGGACTAGGAGATGTAGTTCAGTGGTATAGTGCTTGCCCAGTGTGCACAACGCCCTGCGTTCCATCACTAGGACCACAAAAAAAGTGGGACCATTTGTATAGCCCCAGTTTTGGATGCTTTCAAATTTATAGTCAAAGGTATTATCTGGCTTTTATAGCATACCATATATTTAGATATGAGTTGACTTATATCTGCTTCCTTGTAATAATGAATAATCACATAATTGCTTTCTAATAATAGAAGCTGACATTTATTAAGTAACGCTTAGGTACAGGGCAGTGCGCCAATGAATGTAAACTGCTTATTTAGTTTATCTTCTGAGTTACCCTTGTCATAGATACTATTATTATTGCCATTTAATAGATAAGGAAGAGGCCTTATCTGGGACCCAGAGAGGTTAAGTAACACAGCCTGTAGCAATCCAAGTCTGTCTCTATTCCAAAGTCTTAAGTAATAAACCCCTTCACTGTTTCTATCAACTTTGGTAAGACATTTCTTCTGATAACTTCGCACAGGCATTTTCTGATTATGATGTAGGTCCTGAAACCTTCATTTTTCGGACAGAATCATCATGCTATTATTTCTAGCTGCTTTTAATATAGTAATACTTGGTTTTATAACCAGTACTCAATGAATGAAAATTATTACTTATGTTATTTTTCTTATTTCTCTGGTGATTTCTGGGCAAGTATCATTGTACATTTGTTTGCAAAATACTTTCGCTTTTGATATCTCACAGTTGTGCCCCACTCTAGACAAATGTGGAATTGCTGAGACTCTTGAGTTGATGGAGCTTGAGACAGTGTGTATATGTTGGGGAGCACAGGATGGTGTCTATTGGCTATAAGAAGAGTGACAGGCTTATAAAAACAACAGCAGGTCTCTGTCTATCTAGTGGCCATCAGAAACTGATGTGCCATCTTCAGTTTACCAATCTCTTAATAAGTGTTTTTCCTGAGGGGAAAAGAAAGACATTCAGTGAACTGCACAGTAATATTTGGCTTCTTCTAATGCACAACTGTGAGGCAGAGTGTTTTTTTTTTTTTTTTAAGGCTCGGATGGACCACGCTACTCTTTATAATTTTGTGTGTCAGCCTATGCTTCACCTGCTGGTGTGGTCCTCATTTCATCATCCAGAGCTCCCATTTTCCTCGAGCCACATCCCTGTCATAGCCAGCGAGCTAGCTAGCTTTCTTCCCTTCTATTTTGTAAGATGGCCTGGAGTAGATGGTAGATTTCAGAGAAGAAATGCAGATGCCTCCAACTCAAGCACTAGAGTCTTAGCTAGAGAAACATTACATGAAGTCATTTGTGGTGCTGTGCCATGTGTTGGTAGAAAGAGTAGAATTCTGTATTTTAAACCAAATTCACCTTATACTACTATTCATTAAGCCCTGTGGCTTTCATTACTTACATCCTCCTGCTCTGTGGTTTCAGAATTTCAGGGAACTTAGTACCAAGAGCCAGGTTCTGGATTTGAATCTACTGAACAAAAGAAACAACTGAGGAATAAATAGTACTATTTAGAAAAGTAAATACTTATTAAGATCTTAGGATTTATTATAGAGCTACTTGGGCAAATTTGTTAATGTTTTTTCTCTTGGTCTTTGACTACATTTGAAAGTAACTGCTCCTTTTTCCAGAAACTTCTCACCTTCTCTATTCTATTTCTCTCTCTCAAATTCTTACCCTGTCTTCTACATTGTCCCCCATTGGGTGGGAACACATCCTACCCCATTCATTCCTGGTTTCAAATGCTCTGTCTACACTGACGCCTCACCATCTTCACTTTCCAGCCAGGCATTTGGCTGACTGCAGGACGTCTCTACTGGTTGTCCTGCCATCAGCTCACAGTTAAGCTTCCTATGCTGCTGAAACCTGTCCTGTCTTCTATACTCTCCATCTTTTAGTCACCCAGAATTGAAAGTGAGTCATTACGCAGCTTTGATTCTTTCCTCCTATCTTTTTTGAAGGCTTATCTCTCATCCCTTGGAAATGTCTTCTACATATTTTCCTTCAATTCAGTTTCTACTGTCTTCAATCCAGGTCCTTATATGCGGTCCTTATATGTTTATGCTTTGACCACTGTGCAGATCTTCTAACTGTTGTCCCAAGTGCCTCCTAAATTCCTACTTTCCATCCACTGACTGCTCACATTTTTAAAAGGTGGTATCATTGTATCTCCCTGTAAACCTTCAAAGCCTCCCCATACTCAAGTCTAAATTGTTCAGCCTGCCCTTCAGATCTACCTGGGATCTGCCCCACAGTCTGTATAAACTTATTCTCCACCATTTCTGGCCCTACACTTCACCAAGACTTGTCTCTTCTCGCCCCTTACATGTCTACCCACTCCTGGTGACAGTCCTTAGAACATCAGTTAACAAGGGAAAAAGAGATCCAGACACAGGCAGCTGAAGGCTGGGGGAGGAAGGGAAGTGAACTGAAAGCATCCCATTAAAGGTGTGACTTGAGGGGGAGGATGTGACAGAAGGGGCTTTAAAATGCTATTATAATGATGAGAAATTGCAGAAGGGATGGGGAGAGCGCTGGAGTATGACCTTTAGTAGTTGATTAGCATGAACTACACCAAGATGGTCTGATTTAAATTGGCCCAAAGTTGCCCAGAGGCGCTGTTGTTTAATCAGCCCCAGTGTTTCTCTGCATTACTGTGTCAGTGGGAGAGAGCCCACATAACTAGGCAGTAGACTATAAGAGAGTGTCTTGCCTTTAATATAACCGTGACATTGGAAAGTTGGGGCTCTCTCTTGGTTTATTTCTTGAACCAACAAGAATGCTAACAATGTACAGAGCAAAGCTTTCCATTTTTCTTGACGTCTTACATAGCTATACAGACATTGTAAATTCCACTTCATGGTCACACTTCTACATCTATAAATAGATTTATACAACAGCTAGATACTTTTATAAGAATCAGAGTTTTAAAAAGTGGTCATAGTAATCCTGTTTGGTAGATCACACCGTCCACTCTCGTGTAATATGACAAGTTGTGCCGCTTCAGCTGAGCTCAGTAGAGTGCTAGACTGGACCAAGGCATGAGACCTGGGTTCTCGGAAGGAGTCTGCTACTAATTACACCCATGACCCCAGCAAGTCACTTAACCTTTTGTGGTGTCAGTTTCCTCATTGGTTAAATGAAAGGATTAGACTGGATTATTTCCAGGGTTCCTTTTCTGAAAAAGTACAGGAGAGATTTGTGTAACTGCAAAGCAAGCAGTGCAACATTTGAGGATTGGAGTTTAAAATGAGAAAACAGTTCCTAGGTGCGCTTAATATGCTATATTGAACACTGGTTAAATCGGTAAATGTCACTGATCTTACGGAGGCTGTTTCTGTCTGCTGCTAACAATTTCATGTTCAGAATAGTCCTGTATCAGTGGTTACCTCTAAATAGTGGCAGTGAGATAAGACTACCTTTGTATTTCTCTTGAAATTTGCAGGAATGAATATGTATTTTATGGTGTAAAATATATTTTAAATTCTTGAAAGAATTTTAAGAAAGAACTAGTCCAGAGGAAAGAGATACCATATAATCTTTAGAAAGTCATAAATGGTCATTCCACTACTTCACGTGTTCAACTCTTTTTTGCAGTGTTTGAGTGGCTTAGTCTTATTCCCGTCCATGTGTGTTTTCATCAAGGCCACTTTTGTTCATTTTTATTTTGTATATGTGTCCATAAAGTGACTCAGAAGCATTTTTTAATAAAATGCACTTGTGATCTGCACAGCAGCATTTTGTTTTTCTGATCATAAGTATTTATTTGTAGCTATGGTTGAAATGGTCTGAGTCTGGAAAAGAAAATTTTTGTACCAGCCAGGAGATGGAACCCAGGGCCTCTCACATGCTAGGCAACTAGCATCTATCCTGAGCTACCCCTCCAGCCCTCCAGTGAACCCTTGAGAGGTATGCTGCTTCCTAATTTTATCTGAATTCCCCAGGATAAGAATTAAAAGCTCCATAAATGTGTTTTGCAAATGTGCTACGTTAATTCTTATGATTGCGTAGCCACTAAAAAACTCATACTAAGTATTTTAAAGATACTGGTAGTGTAAAATGGTGACCTGTCAATGGAGTCAAAACATGAATTATTTCTCTGCCTAGTTCACTTAAAATATGTGGTCCTGGGAGTCTTTAACTATGTGCTGAAAAACAATTCAGTGGGTCACAGACTGTCAAATAAGTTTCTGCAATATATTAGGGAGACAATTTCTTAGGAACTTTTTTTAAACTAGAAGGCTCAAGTAAGATAGACTTTTTTTTTTAATGTGATCTTGACTGGTAGTATTTCCTGAAGCATGTGGATGGAAATTGGTGGACTGAACCACAGAATGATGGCATTTAGAGTTCTAAGGGAGAGAACTCATTTAATCAGTTAAAATGGATTTTGTAAATTTTAGCAAGTTCAGGACATTAAGAAGGGCCATTGAGGAATAACTTTGACAAAAGAGAATCCAAGAGAACTAGCTGTTTTAAAAACAAATATTTTATAAGAAAAAGTTATACTGATACATATAAATAATAAAATACTTCCTTTTAGTGTATATCAGTACCTTGAGTCAAATGAGAAAATAACAACAACAGGAAATCAGGTCAAATTGCAAAGTATTAAGGGAAAAAGTTGTGTCAGGTGGGGTCAAAATATAATGGAAGAACGGAGTTTTAGAAGAAGGTACAAGAAGCAAGACAGTTCCATTCTGGTAATGATATAGTGTCTTCCTGAAGTATACTTCATGATTTTAGGAAACTCTTTTATAGATGTGCTAGCTGTGAACATAATTTGAAAGGATATTGTGGCTTTTTAAGGTGATTCATCTGTCACAGTGTTCTGTTACTTAAGAGGACAGGTAAACCTTGTCTTGTATCTATCCGAATTGGAATCCATTTTAATGGTGAGAAGAAGATCCTTGACATTGAAAACTTTAAACTTACATAAATATTTGGTATAAGACTAAGGACACTGACCAAGAAAAAGTAATTTGTCTCCTCAGGGAGACAGAGTTGATTGCAAAAACAGAGCTTCTTATTTTTCATGTCATTTCATCTCACCAGTCAGTTTACCAACACTGGAAGAGTTTGTGATGTTAAACTCAAGATGATTGAATGTTAAATTGAAGAAGAAAGTAAATTAGTATTAAAAAAATACTGTTGGAATTGATTTATTCCAATTGTCTGGATTGTTGCAGAACAAGTTTTCCCCAAACTTATGGAGAACAGATGGAAAAAGGAAAATAGTTTATCTTTCAACAAGAGAATTGATGGCCTTGCTAAATTTAGCCTCTTCAGTTTTAACTGGAGACATCTGAGAAAATACTCAAATCTGTTAATCATCTAGTTTGTAACCAACCATCTAGAAAGACGAAGGTCCAGAAAAGCCCTTTAACATAGGCGTGTGAAGGGCAAATATTATCAGGCTGATTTCATTTCCTTTTAATAATAAAAGATAAAATCTGTGGAGGAGGGACAGCAACATGTATTGTCTTTCTGGATATCAAGGATGTTTGTTGTTCATTCATTGTGAAGGGCTTCTTCACACACTAGGAAGACCTGGCCTGGACTGCACCACTGCTCAGGGGAGTTTGTAAATAGGCTGAGGGGTGTGCCCAAAAGGGTGCAGTGCAGTGGCCCAGCACCAAGTTGGGGACACAGCAAGTGGTACCTTACAGTGAGAAGTTCTCTTGCTGCTGTGTGTGAGTCCAGCTCCTGACAATCAGAACATAGGAGGATTGTTTTTGTTCTTTGAAAAGATTCATTGCCTGTCCTTTTAAAACCTACCACCCAGAGAATCTTTGTTATTAAGTTTTTAAATTTATGAATGTTTGATTTGCATGTATACTTTGTAAGGGGCACTTCTTGTGTGGAAATTTAGGTGAAGCTGCCCTAAATATTTTTATCAGTTACCTTGGAGGGGGAAAGTAATAGCATGTTTATTAACTTGTACATTATGCCAAGTCAAGCAAGGTCGCTAATATTTTGGAAAAGGATTACAAATGACCTTTAGAGATAGAACAGGAATTTTCAGAAAGGGCTTTAACACCACTCTCACACCCAATTCAAGGACAGTTGTGCTTTTATCTCTTTTACTTGTTTATACTTACTGGAAAGATTTTGATGGAGGAAAGAGTTCCTCTATTTTAAAAAAATAAAAGTAAAAAATTAGTAAATCAGAGAAATGGTCTGACCAAAATGAGATAAAACTCAGGAAGGACAAGTACTAGGGTGCTGAGGTTTGGGGCTAGCAACATCTCCTTCTATTACCTCCTCCATTTGAAACCAATAAAGAAATGTGACACAGGAACCAGCCAGAGTTCTAATTAACAGCTTTATTCCAGATAAAAGCTAGACTTGAGGATACAGCCTAGTGGTGTGTTCGTGAAAAGCTTCCGGATAATTTACATATTGACAGACCTCCCCTGTGGATCTATTGTAGGGGCAGAGCCTAACTCTTAAGCCATACACAGCAGAGAACCTGCCAGAAAATTTTAAAAGGCTTCAGCAAAGGCCTGGAGACAATATGCCAGTTTCCTGCTCCCAAACCTGCCCATCAGGTTAGAAGACAGAATTGAGATGGCAGTAGGAAATATTTCTTTGCCCTTCTGAAGAGAGGGATGTAAATTCTCTCCATTCAGTGGAAATATGAGTGGGGAATAAATGGCTAGTGGCTAGTCAGATAAAGCTGAGACCAGAACCCAGTCATCAGTAGCCTGACAGGGCTATGTTTCTCTGCTGATATGAAAAGACATTTTTAGTTGACTCTGCAAATTTAAACCAGACCTGAATTAACATATTTCCTAAGGCAAGCGATATTTTCTTTATGCAAGTCAGATTTATTCAAAGGATTGTTATAAGGTACAGAATTATAGAGTACATAAGTCTGAGAGATATAAAGGATTGTTATGAGGTATAGAATTATAGGATGATGAAAGTTGGAAGGGACCTTAGAGCTCATTTGTCAGCCCTTTCGTTCCTAGGATGAGGCAACAGAGCCCGGGAGGGGTTAAGTGACTTACCCTGGACCACTTGTCAGGCTAGGTACTGACTGCCAGGAATAGACTGGGGTCTTCAAATTCCTAAGTCACTGTCTCCTGTACCCAATTGCTTTGTATTTAGACATAAGGGAAAATAGGCTTATGTTAAATGAAATGTGAAAATGCCATTAAATTTGAGAACTTTTAAGCTTTTCTAACAAGACATGTCCATGAAGTGAATGTATGGAAGAGTTGTAGGATGTAATGGCTTAAGTGGTGGGGGAGGGGCTCTGAAGTTAAGCTACTTGGGTTCAAATCCTGTAGTTGTTTGCCTTGAACAAGTTGCTTAGCTTTGCTAAGCCTCGGTGTCTTCATTTATAGAATGGACACAATAATAGCACCCACCTAGAGGGCAATTATGAGGCTCACATGGGAAGGATGTATATAAGATGCTGTGCTTTGCATAAGGGAGTTCTTAGCATATAGGTACCGATAACTACAATCTATCATCAGCATCATCATTTTATCTCTGAGAGACATTTAAAACTTGACTGTGAAGATAACCATTAGTTTAGGATTTTACCTATCCCAGGTTACTACTTTGTCCTAAACCTCCTCTCTCCTTAGGTCTCCCAGGGTAGAAGTTGTCTGATCATCTTTCATTCTCTTGCCCCTTTAGGCAGTGCTCTATTACTAAATCCTAGGTTGTTCATTTCAAATGCTTCTCAGTGAACTCTCTTCTCTATTCCCATCCTAATTCGGGGCCTGATTCTTGCGGGTCTGGATTACTGTTCAAACCTCCTAGCTTCTCTGTCTGACTACAGTTTGTCTTTCCTCTGGTCTATGTTGTTACCAGACTAATTTTCCTGAGACGTTGCTTTTGTCCTGTGTCCTCCTGCCTTGGAATCTGTAATGACTTCACTGTTCGCAGCCTCAAAGCCAGGCTCCCCTGCCTGATTTTCAGGTCCCTCTAGAACATCAGTGTCCAACAGAAATGTTATGTCAGCCATACACATAACTTAAAATATTCTAGTTACCACGTTAAAAAGTAGCAGGTGAAGCTGCTTTTACTAATGTATTTTTAACTGAAAACATCTGAAATAGTATCACTTCAACATGTAGTCAATATAAAAGTAAACAAGATATTTTACATTCTTTCTTTGAGGTGATCTACATCCTCTAAATCTTATGTGTAGGGCTGGGGATATAGCTTAGCAGTAGAGCAATTTTCTGGCATGTACGAGGCCCTGGGTTCCATCCCAAGGAACACACAAAAAAGAAAAAAAAAATCCCATGTGTATTCTACACTTACATCACATCTTGATTCAGACTAGCCACATTTCAAGTGCTCAATAGCCACATGTGGTGAAGAGCTAGTATGTCAGATAGTTTAGTTCTACAATGTGACTTGTCACCCCCACAAACAACATATACCTCTCACTTCTTCCTTGTTTGTTAAAATGAAAAAGGGAACTGGGCATGGTGGCCCATCCCTGTAATTCCAGCACCCTGGGAAACTGAGGCAGGAAGATTGCAAGTTTGAGCCCTATTTGGGCAACTTAGTGACTTAGCAAGATCCTATCTCATAATTTTAAAAATAATTTAAATGGCTGGGGTGTAGCTTAAAGGCCCTGGGTTCAATCCTCTGTACGGCAGGGAGGGAAGGAGGGAGGAGAGGAGATTAGGAAGGAAGGTCAAAATAGGGTTGGTATCGTTGTGCCTGTTTTATAGGGTTATTTTAAGCCACTGTGAAGTGTGAAAGTGCTTTGTAAACTCTAGTTTTCCAAGAAAGTGTGGAAATTGTTACCAGGAATAAAGGTTTTACTGACATGAGAGTGGGATTTTTTTTTTTTTTTTGGTGCTAGGGATCAAACTCAGGGCCTGTGCTTGCAAAGCAAGCACTCTAAACACTGAGCTAAATCCCCAGCCTCAAGAGTGGGATATCTTCGAAAAATAGACTGTTGAGATGGCAAATCAGAACTTGGAGATACAGCTCAGTGGTAGAGTGGGTAGTTAGCATGTGAGAGGCCACGGGTTTGAATCCATAGTACTATGAAGAAAAGAAAAGAGAAATTGGCTGTCTCTGAATTCATTTGTAATAAAAATTAATTTCAAGCAACGAATGATAAGTATAAATATGTCCTTTTTCCTGCTGTCTCTTTATTATGGTCTTTGTAGAAGAAATTTTTCACATTAATAAAGTTCTCTAAATATTTTAATTAATCTATGAGACCTTTTTTTCCTTCAGCATTTTGAAAATGGAGAGGAGCATTTAGTTTTTATCTTTAAATATGAACTGGAATACTACCAAAAACAATTCATGGTTTTTGTTAGTAAACGTAGCTCACATACTTCGTAGTACTGAGGTAGGAACAGCATTATGAATTTCTCATATTGTCCAATTTGTTGCCAAGGATTGGAACTGACCAAAAACAGTGTCAGAGATTCAGATGTCAAAACTATTTGTAAAATGCTTTCATTCCATATTTTAAAGGAAAATTTAAATACTGTAGTAATTATTCTGACAGATTGATGAATAAGGCTATTAATGATCAGGACACTACTTAAAATATTGATGAGTGATAAAGTGACACCCAAATCTTTTGCCAGTACTTTACCAACCAAATAGTCTGACCCTTTTTCCTTAGTCATACCCTGAAGAATTACATGGGCCTTTCAGGAGTTCAACACTTACTATGGATATAAATATAAGTTTACTGTGTGGAAATAAGATTGCTAAGCAAAGTAACTTCAAAAAAGTCAGCTTTATAAAGTGGCTTCTGAAAAAATAAAATAAAGTGGCTTCTGGGTAAAGATCTGACCATAAGTTTGCACAGGTCAGATATCCCAACCTAATACATGACCCTTTCTCCCTCACCCATCCCTTATAATTAGCTAAATCCTTACGACTCCACCTCTTGCAATACTGCTTTAATCTTCAACCTCCTGTCTGTCCTTGCTGCTTTAACTCAGGCTTTCATCACTGTTCTCATAAGGTATTGCGACAGTCTCCAAACCAGTTTCCCCGCCTCTAGCTTCATCCTCTCCTCCACCCCTCAATTTAGCCTCACCTCCCAGCAGAATGATCTTGCTAAAATGAAGTTCTGATCATGCCACTCCCCTAATTAAAAACACCAAGTTCATCCCAGGGCTGACAGATAATAATCCAAAGTACTGAACATGGTGTGCAAAGCACTTTACAGTCAAAGCCCAAATTGTCTTATCAGCCTTGCCTCCTGTCATGTGCCCAGAGCAATGATAATCAAATTAACTTGTGGTTCTCCAGTAAATCCTTCCCTCTTATGAACTCTGTTTTCTTCCTTTCCGTGGTCCCCTCCACTCCTCACATCAGTGGGTCACATCAAGTTCTTTCAGCCTCCATATCTCATGGTGCTTTGGGAGGCTGCGAAACTAGCAAAGACTGCTGTTGTCTTTGGCTAAACACGAAATTGAAATCATTTAGTTTGTCTCTGTATTATTTCTTCTCGTGTTCCTCCTCTAGCTGTACTGGCACATCACTCCAGCATTCAGCATATCACCCTGCTGCTGTCTTTGGGGTTACTGAGACTTAGGTGGCTGTTTGGTCTACCATGTTGCCTAGCCGTGCTATCTGCCTTCACCCTTGCTGGCTCACTCCTCTATGATATACTCATAGCTGCCATATTTTTTGCCCTCTCTTGGCATTTTGTGCTGCTTTGTTTTTATAGCCATCACTGAAGACTCAGTGGGATACTTTCCTTCCTTCTGTTCCACAAGCCAATTGATCACAGCACGTTGGCTGTTGACTTTAGGTCCTTGGTTCTTTGCTGCTATTCATGGCTGCTTGTGGTGCCTAGAGGATGCTCTTTCTTTGCCAAAGTAGTTTTTTTCCTTTCCCCTCTTATTCTAGATTTAGGGCTTTCTGAATGTTTGATAGTGCCAGAAGCATTGTCTCCAAATAAGTGTGGCTCTATTCCTATAGTTTTCCTTTTTTTTCATTTAAAAGTGAAAATATTGTTTGGGAGAAAGAATCTTGGTTAGAAAAATTCATGCAGATCAGACACACTTGATAGCCAATTGTTTGTCTCTGTTGAGGACAATGCATTTGAAAAATAACTCTTCCAGGGGCTGGGGATTTAGCTCAGTGGTAGAGTGCTTGTCTAGCAAGCACAAGGCCATGAGTTCAATCCCCAGCACCCCCTGCCCAGAAAAAAGTAACTGTTCCTTGCTCTCCCCTTAACCCAAGCTCATCATAAGTGTCAAGATAACTGAGGTGTTTTGGTAGGTTTAGTTGAGTCTGAACAGAAGAAAACTGGACCTCTTGAGCCAAAGCCCTCTTGCCATAACCAATGCATGTATCGTTTGCTTAAATTCTTTACTCTTGATCATTAAAACTAGCTGATCTTCCTGACACTGCTTGCTTTAGCTCTGAGAGCAGTCAAGATGTAGAATAGAATTAACGTTAAGGAGAAATTAATTTGTCAGGCAGAGATTTGATAGTTTCTATTTAGTGCTTGTTTGCATTTTATATATTGTTCGTTGTATAATGAGGAATTTCTTTGTAAATGTTTGGTTTTCAGGCTGGTTGGAAGGAAAATCACGCAACATTCATGAGCGAACTAAAAAATCTTCAGGCTTCTGGACTGACTACTCTTGGTCAGGCTCTAAGATCCTCATTTGATTTATTAAATCTCAATAGATTAATATCTGGAATAGACAATTATGGACAGGTAAAAAAAATTTGAGTGAGTACAGCTAATTTCCTTTGGTGACTTGGGGTAAGAATTCAAAACTGGGCATTGTTACCAAGATTTCTGCTCCTTTTGATGTCCTTCAAAGAGGTTCATGTAACTCTTTTTTTTTTTTTTTTTTTTTTTTTTTTTGGTGCTGGGGATCAAACTCAGGGTCTTGTACATTTGAGGCAAGCACTCTAACCACTGAGCTAAATCCCCAGCTCCTCATATAACTCTTAAATACATATTTTTTTTAAAAAACCTTTTTGATTCTTGTATGTGGCTTGATTATAAAATAGTTAATTGCCTACCACCAGATCATCAGATATCTGAGAATGGGATGAATAAATTGCGGAGAATTTTTGGAAGAAGACAGTTGGAAAGAAACTTTCTGTGTCCTTAACCCCTCTTGCTCCTCCCAACTTAATGAAAAAGATATAGAATAAGAGGAAGCCAGAAAAGCATTTGTTGCTGCCACCATTGTCTTTATCTACTCTAAAAAATTCTGCTCATGGTCTCCAGAGTCACTCTCTGGGTTGCAGAGTGTGTTGCTAGTACCCCTATCTGTACCAGGATTCTGACTCAGGTGAATGGATTCATGAGTGTGGATGATACTGACATTATAATCACTTTAATATCATTATTTTGTGATTACTTGGAAAGCTGAAAGATAAAAGTATTTTGAATGTTACGGCTTGGGGCATTCTTGAATTACAAGAATTTCTCAGTTCATAGAATTGTTACCTCTTTCAAGATTATTTTGATTCCCACCCATTTCGGTCCCTAATCTTTTTCTCCTTATTTATCCAGGCAGATTTTAACATTTATTTTATTGGGGAGATTATTAACAAGGCAAATGTAAAAGTTTAAATACAATTTTATTACTTTACACAGCTCTAATTCTTTTTACATGTATTTTAGGGGAGAAATCCATTTTTTTTAGAACCATCTATTTTAATTACCATCACAGATGGAAACAAGTTAACAAGTACTGCTAGCGTTCAAGAAGAGGTGAGATTTTATTTTTTTAATTTCATTTAAATGGCAGAGAACATGCAGCTATTTCTGTGGGAGGCATGTATTCCCAGTTAAGAATAAAGTTTGGACAAACATGCTATCTTGGTAATCCTTGAGAGACTGCTTAGTTTTATTGAGTTCCATGAAAGAAAAGTGAGCCCTTTAACTCTTTCTTCATTTTTATATGGGTTGTTGTGATGAATCTTTTCAAATTTTGCCTTATCAGCTTCATCTTCCTTTGAATTCTCCTCTGCCTGGAAGTGAGCTAACCAAAGAACCTTTTCGTTGGGATCAAAGGTTATTTGCCCTGGTGTTGCGTTTGCCTGGGGTGGCTTGTACGGAACCAGAGCAGCTAGGGAGTGTACCAACTGATGAATCAGCCATCACACAAATGTGTGAAGTCACAGGAGGTATTGGCAATATTTCATATTTCTAAAGGAAGAACTTATGACAGCGGAGTATAGTTTTCATTAAATGCCATATCTAGCTTTTGCCTGTTTTCCTTTAAAATATTTTAACTCTGATGCTTAGTCTCATTATTGGTACTATACTTGCAGCCAATGTAGTTATGATTATCCCAAGTTATATTTTAGAATTTCAGATGCTTTTATTATGATACAATACTTTTTAAAATTTTAAACCAAGAACATGTATTGGTACATTTTACATACAATGGTCACATTCATCACATTTATTTTGTACCTATACATGATGCAACTTGGTTCTCCCCACTCTTCCCCACCCCTCCCCTCTGTTCCCTCCCTCTCTATTTACAGCAGGTTTATTCATAATTTTCCGTATTTTCCCTTTCCCTTTTCTTTCCTTTGTTGCCTTTATGCTTTTCCCCATCTTTCTTTCTAGTGCTCCTCTCCTTTGTGTATTATCTTCCTTTTATATAATATCTATTACACCTCTTTGTCCTTATTTACAGTTATGGTTTCTCATATCAGAGAAACAATTCGATGTGTACTCATGAGTGTCTGATTTATTTCACTTAAAAGTATGTTCTCAAGGAACATCCATTTATATACAAATGACTCTAGTTTATCCTTTTTATGGCTGTGTAGTACTCCATTGTGTAGAAAAACCACATTTTCTTTAGCCATTCATTGGTTGTTGGGCATTTAGGTTGTTTCCAAGACTTAGCTATTACAAATTGTGTTGCTGTGAACATGGTGGTACATACGTCCCTGTGGTATGATGATTTTAATTCTTGTGGGAAGATCCCCAGTAGGGGAATAGCTGGGTCAAATGGGACCTCCAGTTGTATGATACAATACTTTAATCAAAATTGTGCTCTTTGTTTTTCCCTCTCACATAGGTCGCTCCTACTGTGTTAGAACACACCGAATGTTGAATCAGTGTTTAGAATCTCTAGTTCAAAAAGTGCAGAGTGGTGTAGTTATTAATTTTGAAAAAACAGGACCAGATCCACTTCCTGTTGGAGAAGGTATGGTGGATAACATTTTTTAACCCTTAAGTGTTATACAGGAGAATGATCTGAGATTCAGAATACAGTAAACAAATTATAATAGTGATACTCTTCATTATCCACATACATTTGAGTGGTTACATACATTTATCCAAACAACTACTATCTTCTTTGCCTATGTAAATGTGTCAGTTGGCTAAATTCTAACTTCAATTTTATGTTGAGTATTCCTAGGAAAATTCTTCCTTTCCCCAAATCATTTTTTATTCCTCTGTCACAGTCTTAGGATGAGACTGACTTATTCCCTCTCTATTCACAAAATATCTGGGTATTTCCTACAGTGTGGCACTTACATAGTAGCCCCATTTGGGGCTGTGAGCCCCAGATATGCGAAACTATCTTATTAAAAGCTACCTTACTACCCTGCAGCAAGAGATTGTGATTGTTTATCCAGGAACTTAGAATGTTCTACAAGGTTTTACACTAGTGTTTTCCTGTTACTTTTTAACTGTAGAACCTTTTTAAATGAAATTTCACAGAAAGTCTGACATCTAAACAGATGAAAACAGGGCTACTTTTGCATAGGGGAAGTTAAAATGTTGCAGATTTCCAAAATGCATTGTGAATGGACATTTATGACTACTCATGTGTGGATTTCGAAGGGGTCAGGGAACTAAACCACAATATAGCAGTATACTGCAAGATTTCCTTAGAGCTCTGTTCTAGGTTATTACTTCTTCTCATTTCTGTCAGTTCGCACACATATACACATGTCCATACTTATTACCATGGTGCTTATCTGCTCTGATCCATACATTTTAATTGCTGTGGCCAAGACCATAGGGGCCAAGCACACCTGGCAGCAAGCTGCACATTTCTGGCTGAAGCAGTGAATCCTGTGGTTCCTGGCTTGTTCGTTTGTTTGTTTGTTTGTTTTTCTCTTTGGTTCCTGAATTCCTTTGAGAAGCTATTGGAAAAATATAAACCTCTTTCCTTAGAAAAAAAGACATAGGCCACACACACACAATTTTATGTATAATAATTTTAGGAGCTTCTTAGACTCCCTGACAGCACTTGCCATCAAAGACCAAGGCTTGGGAGAAAACATGCTATGTGAACTGGGAACTTTCATATGAAAATTCCAGGGACTCGGTGTAATATATGAGAAAATAACTCAGATTCTCTTTCTAGCTACAGTTCCCCTTTGTCCAGAGTGCTTAACCTTTCAGATTTTGCTGAAAGTGAAGAACCCTTTCCTAAGATAAATGTACATTCCCAGAGTTGTGAGCTCAACTTCACAGGACTCTTCCAAAACCATTACATGTTCTGCCCAGAGCCCACTGGTCCTCAGTAAATCTCCTGGTCTAGAATAATTAGTTGTGAAAGTAATGCTGAAATAAGTAAAAATGTAAAATTATTTCATTTGCTCAGTTTGGTAATTCTTAAAAAATAACTAGTGTTTTGGTGTGTTTATGTGTCTGAGTCTCATAAAATTCAAAGTTAGTTTTATAATAGTTTTGATATAACTATATAGTCTCACAGAAGTTTAAGGATGGTGGGATCTGTTGAATTAGAGGGGACTGATTAAAGAAAAGAGTCACTAGAGAGAATATTTAGGAATCTCAGTAGTGTTACTTCCTTCCATAGTAAATAGGAACAAGGAGACTATTTCATGACTCATGGTTTTGTTTTTTATATCTGCCTTTAGCTGGAAAATTTGTACAAGTGGATCAGCAGCTGTAAAAAGAAATTCATGCTCTAGTCTATCTTTTGTTTATAATTTTAGATGGACTTATGGATTCATCTAGGCCAAGCAATTCATTTGTTGCTCAACCATGGCATAGTTGTCATAAACTCATTTATGTTCGGCCTAACTCTAAAACTGGTGTTCCTGTTGGACATTGGCCAATTCCAGAATCATTTTGGCCAGATCAGAATTTACCTTCACTAGTAAGTATCATAAAACGAAAAGGTAAACATTGTGTGAATTTTTAGTTTGCTGATTGTAGTGAACCTTTTGAGGCTTTTGGGGGGGTGCTGGGGATCGAACTCAGGGCCTTGCTAAGCAAATTTTGGAGCGTTTGAAATCTTTTCTCTTTTGCCTTCTATCTCTTACTGAAAGTCTACTTTGTGCCTAAAAGCAAAGAAGGAGGACTTGCTTTACTTTCTAGTATTTTCAATCTTCTTTTCAGTTGCCTTTTTCACTTGAGCTGCCATCTTTGGGTGTTAACACATTGTTATTTTTGATGTTGTCATTATCTGTGACTTGATTTTCATCTCAGAGCAGCTGACTTAATTTACTTGGTAAACACAGTGCCTAAAAAGGCACTGGCATCGGTTTTCATACACAGCCTCAGAAAATTGGAACCTAGTTTACACGTCATATAGGTTTTAGAAATATATCCAAAACATCATCAAAGGTCTACTTCCCAGGGAGTCATAAGACACATAATGGAACTTGGCTGATTTATAATTCATCTTTTTTTAGTCGATGAACTTCTGTCCTATAGTAATGCATTTTTCAATGATGGATAATTAAGCAGTATTTTAAAAAAGTAATCTCTAATGATCCACACACAGCCTATCTTTTTGGTCACTGCATTTGATAGAAGGTTAGATATGACAGTTACTCTTAGTGCCAGACAAATTGGCTTTTTTTGGTGGAGGCAATGTCTAGTAATAAGGGACACTGTATGAAACATACTTTTTACCCCACTTTCAGTGTAAGAAAGCCTGAGCAATCTGTGTTGTGTGACACGGGATGGGGGTAAGTATGAGACAAGCATATCGGTGCTCCTCTAGTTTATCATCTTCCCGGCTCACCTTTATTTGTATATTAAATTCTAGAAATTTCCACAGTGAACTGCATTTTGTCCTAGAGTACTATTTTTAGGCTCCTATTTTTTGTTTTTTGCAGTAGTGGCAATGGGAGGCTTGAATGTTAGTCCAAAACACTCTTTCAATCCCTTGCTACTGGTGCTAGTAAATTTCCTCCTTCTCACACCAGGGTTCTCAGCCTCTTTGGATCGCCAAGTAAATGTTTTAGTGGCAGATGTATTTTGTTATTGCCAGTGATAGGGCTTCAACTCATGTCTTTCTTGATTTTTTTTTTACATGCTCAAGTCTAAGAAGTTAAAAATATTTCATGAGATTAATTAATACCAAAATCAGGAAAATCTGGAATAAATGAAATTCTGAATAATCCATACACAGTTTATGTTACCATTCCTCCTTTAAAGGCTCATTTGAGGACTATTTTTCTCAACTCTCAAAGATCTTGTAGGTTTGTAAATGATAAAGGCAAGTGAATGCGTTTTCCCATTTATAAAGGATGCAAAGATATTTTTTAATGTACCCATTAGGCTTCAAAATATCCCTAGCTTCAGCTACTTAAGACAAGCACGTTAAGTATGAGCAACACTGTCCATCTCTGCCCAGGACCAAAAGTCACAAACTAGTTCATTATTAGTCTCTCTCTTGCCCTTTCCATACCCTTACTATTTTTCATCTTGCTTGTTAGTAGCTTGAATTCTGCCATTACCTCATTAGAAAATTTCATGGATTTTTTTTCCCCCCAGCAGTACTTTATTATCTGTTAACTTGCAGTACAAAGGAATGAAGGGCAGGTAATGCTTAGTGATCACAAAGCACAAAGTGGATCTGCAATTCAGGGTTCATCCTGTGAATCATAATGGCTTCTTAACTATATTTGAAGCATTTTTTTATTTCACTGAAACTCTAGTTAGGAGTATTGCAATTTACTTTTCCTGTTCTTAATACTAAGTAGATGGTAGAGATAAAGAATCTGAGATCCTTCTTCACAAGAAAGCCATTGGTGATTCCTACAGGTCTAATAACTCTCAAAGCACTAGTCTGTATCTCAGTGATGGTTTAACAAAATATAAAAGGGCTTACAGAACTGTCAGAAATGTAAGCTTGCTTGATACCTAATCCTGTTTTCTTCTTTTTTATTTTAGCCACCAAGAACATCTCATCCTATTGTGAGGTTCTCCTGTGTAGATTGTGAGCCAATGGTCATAGATAAACTGCCCTTTGACAAATATGAACTCGAACCTTCTCCCTTAACTCAGTATATCTTGGAACGAAAGTCTCCCCATACTTGCTGGCAGGTAGTTATCCTTACTTATTGGCCAGATGTCTGTAACCAGTCTGGAATCAGGGCTTTGTCTTCAGAAGTTTCAAAGGTTAATCTGGAAATACTAGACTCTTTCTCTCACAAATACTATTGATCATTTCGAATTTCATTTATTCCAGATTTTCATGGTTTCAGTATTAATTAATCTTGTGAAATATTTTTTACTTTCTCTCACAAATACTATTGATAAGCAATAGGGCCAAATAAATGAATTTAGATTGATATGAATCATTAGCTAACTATATATTGCCATTTAAGATAGTAGAATATGATACCTGTGTATTTGAAGACTTCGGCTCTCCTCCTCCTCAAAGCCTGTCCATGGAGGCTAGGTTAAGAATCTGTAACTTACTCAGGAGTTGTGGTACGCACCTGTAATCCCAGCTTCTTGGAAGGTTTAGGCAGGAGGATCACAAATCTGAGGCTAGCCTGGGCAACTTAAGTGAGACCCTGTCTTAAAAATAAAAAATAAAATGGGCCGGGAATGTAGCTCAGTGGTAGAGCACCCCTAGGTTCACTCCCTAGTGCCACCACCACCACAAAAACAAAACAAAACAAAACACTTAACCTAAAAGATGTAATTCTATTCAGGTATTGTTCATGAAGCTGAAGCAAAGTTCTCAGCCCTTAGTTTGAACTTGACAGATTAGAAATATAGGCTATTTGAAATGGAAGCCGTAGTCCCTGAAACCCATTTCTATATTAGTATAATGTAATAAAACTTTTTCCTGTAGTACAAACCACACTGGTGTGTGTGGTGCGATTTTACTCAGATGAGACAAATTCACAGAGATATCATGCACTGACTCTTCCAAGTGTTATGCTGCAGCCAGAAGGATTTGAAGAATTGGTTAATGAAGTCATCTGCAGAGTTTAATTTGTAAGAATACAGTCACGGTAGTCACAGACTTTTTATTTGGATATAACAGAAGAGTCCCACACTGTGTTTGTTCTATCTCTAAACTACGGAACCATATAGCAATTAGTAATTGTTAGATTCTATTTATGTGAGGAGCACTTTCAGACTTCCATCTGTTTCATCTTAAAATGTGGGATTATTGCTACTAGCTATCTATAAGCTACTTTACTTCCTCCAACATGCTAAAAGCAGTTAGAAAAAAGGAACAGGCATGAATCGAGGATGGAAAAGCGCAAGAAACAGATCAATCTCAAAAATATAATGTTGAAGAAAAGAAGCCAGACAAAATAAATTACTGTACCTATTGTATAGTTCCACATTATATCCATTCAAAGAGAGGTAAAACTAATTCTGTTAGAAGTCACGTTTAGTGATTCCTGTCGGGGGCTGCAGAGTAGTGACCAGAAAGGACAGGAGGGAATTTACCAAAAATGCTAGAAATGTAAAGATGTGGGTAACAGAATGTTAACATAAAATAAAGCTATGCGATTTGAATGTATGGGTTGAAAAGCATTTTTTCAATGAAAGGAAATAAAATTACAAATTATATATTTTCCTTAAAATAAAACCTGTTATATATATAGCACATTCCTTATAAAGCATCTCCAAAGAAATTTAAGAAGTCCTGTCTTCACTCCTGCACAACTCCCCAAATATGCCAGAGTTTTTTGTCCTGACCTTTTATTACCTAAGTGTACTTTAATGTGATAAATTATTGAGGATAAAAAAGCATAAAATGAACCAAGAACCAGGGAATTTGGCACGTCCATAAAGGATTTTAGATTCAAACCCTAGCTCTGCCACCAAATACCTGGCCTTGTACTAGACACTCACTTTCTCTGGATTATATAGTCTTGAATTATTTCCTTGGAATCCACCCAAAATCTATAAATTTATGGGTGATAAGAAATTTAGAAAAACTCAAGGAGTTTATGCAAAGGAAAAAAAGAAGAGAGGGAAGAAATAGGGGTGGGTAAGAAACAAAGCAAAAGGAAACATGCTTTTCCTTTCTTGGGAATTCTGGGTCTGATCCCCGAATTAAATGTATAATTTTTTGATCTTTTATGGAAGCCTTTTTTCCTCTTCTAATATACACACTTAGGAAATAAAATTCAGCATGTTTTATTAACAGTATCTGTTTATATTGAGGTGTAAATTGCAATATGAAATCTAGCAGAATTATGTTTTAGCACAACTCGTGTTTTGCAGCATTGTAAATTTCATAGGAAAGCTTTATTCTTAGTAACTTGTAAGTATAACAAAAATTTAGTAAACTGGTAGGTAATTTTGCTGCTACTAAGAACTCACAAGGTAAATGGAGGCTGTTAAACATCAAGGTTCAAATTTTGTCTTAACTGATCCTGCCAAAGGACTTTGGAAAGGTAAAGGACTAGATCTCTAACAGTATATACTGATGTCCTGAGTCAGAATCAAAAAGTCATCTCAGGCATAGTGGTGCATGCCTGTAATTCCAGCACTGGGGAAGCTGAGGCAGGAAGATCACTGTTATTCCAAGCCAGCCTGGCTACATAGTGAGTTCAAGGCCAGCCTGAACTATAAACTACATAGCAAGACCCTGTCACAGAAAAACAAAAAAAAGTCTGAACATGGTACTTGCTTTGGCATCACATATACTAAAATTGGAATGATAAAGAGGCCCCTGCACAAGGAAGACACACAAATTTGTGAAGTGTTCCATATTTTTTGATACATTTTAGTAATTTGTAGGAAAACGGATGTACCTTGAGACCATAATGCTTAGTGAAATAAGTCAGACACAGAAGCTTAAATATCATCTGTATAAATAATTTAAAGAGCAAAATAAAAGATAGGAGGAAACAGAGAGTAGATCTTTTGCAAATGGGAAGAGTCTAAAGATGAAGAGAGGGGTGATGGAGGGGAGAGGAAGTAAAAAGGATCAAGATGAATGTGATATGTACTTGTACCAACTCCCCAAGATGAATGTGTTCATTATGTATCCCGAACACGTACTGATGAAAGAGTCTGAATGTGGAGCGCACAGGAAACACGGTAGCTAGAAAACTCCAGCACATCACAGTACAGGGGCTGATAATATAATATAAATCGAGTCAGGAATATCAATAAGGAATCAGAAGATAGTCATAGGGAATAATATTAATGTTTTAATCTTACTTGAATATTTGCTATAACATCCAAGAGAAAATGCCTTCCACATTCAACCAAAGCATCTCCTTGCTGCCTCAAAATAATTTGCAATACTGCCTGCCTTATAATAGGTTACTCAATAAATATTTATTAAGAGAAAAATGAACAAACGTGTAGGGGAATGGGACAGCAAGGAGAAATTGAGCAAGACTTAACAGTAGTATACATGAGGACTATTTATATGACCCTTTAATAGGCTTTGTTTTTCCTAAATGTGTGCTTTAAACATGGGACCATGCTCCCTCTTCCTAAAACTCTGTACTCAGATTACCACTTACTCTTTTGAGAAGTTCATTTGTTTTAATGGCTGGTATCACTTACTGGTATTTTAGTTTTATTTTCTATCATGCTAACCAAGTAAATATTTAGGCATTTTTGATGTGGTCTGCAGTCTCTGAGTGGTTATTGCATTGTACCATTTCATTTCTTAACGTAATTTATGGAAAATTGCTATCTGAACATTTAAATTTAGTATGATGTATTTTGACATAAATATAGGCTAAAAGCACTATTCCTATTTCAAATTACAATTATTAAGTTGTGCCACAGCTGTTGCTATGGAATGTTGCCATGAGTTTAGTTTTACATAAACCATTACTGCCATACTGTACATTACTTCATGTTCTTCACAGGTATTTGTCACTAGTAGTGGAAAATACAATGAACTTGGATATCCATTTGGTTATTTAAAGGCCAGTACAACTTTAACTTGTGTAAACCTCTTTGTGATGCCTTACAACTACCCAGTTTTACTTCCTCTTTTAGGTAAGTAAAATATGTGCCATTTAATCATCTGTAAAATATAACAAAAACTAAAGTAGATAACAGATTAATCGTGTTCATTGTACCAAAGAAAAATCGATGACAAAATAGATAAAAATGTAAAAACTGCCTTGAAAGGATAGAATCTGCGTGTTTCATGTTCTGTTTTTCTTTTTATTGTTTGTACATGAAGACATGAGGCACTTGAGCTCTGGTGTGTGCTCTTACTGTTGTTCTCTAGGTTGCGAGCTCCAGTGAGCACCCTCTCCCCATTTTGAAGTCCACCTGGCATTTCTGTAGGCTAATTTGGTTCAGAAAACAAGGGGTTTTGTTGAGGTTAGCCCTAATCCTAACTTGCCAGGAATTGGATGGTTTTCTTAAGAAAATACGGCTTTCATGGAGGTATTGTCTTGCACTCTTTCCCTGCAGAATATTAAATACTCTTGAGACATCTTTGTTTGGGAGGGGGGAAGGATAGAGAGTTAAGGCAGTAAGTCCAAGAGTCAATTCTGCAATAACTGTGGTTGTAGAAACTGTGGTTTCTGTGGCAAAACTCTGAAAGGAACAATTCACTATAGGAAATGTGTGTAGAGGACTTTCGATCTCATTTAAAGGGCCTGTCTGTTTAGAATAGTATAGTTCTGAGGCATTTTCATCTAGTTGTTAAGTTGTGAACATTTTTATTTGATGGGGTTTCTAAACTGTTTTGAAAAAAATCAAATCTTTACTAAGTTTGATCATTACAAGTATAAGATTTTTAGTGCCAGAAATACTACATGTATTGAATGTGCTGAAATAGCAATACTTTAAGTGTTGAGAGTTAGGACATTTAAGAGTGGGTCATCATAAATATATTGAACATGACTGTTTTGTATAGCCTAGCTATTTTATTTCTCAGACCAATGTGAAAATACCTTCTAAGAATTGTCACTAATACAAAATATAGATGTGTCTAAGAGAGTAATAAGACTGCCAGTAAAAAGTGTATTTTATGGACTAATTTATCACTTTTCTTAACTATGCATCTATGACCTCAGTTTTCACCACTATAAAGTAAAAGATTAGATAATCTTCACTTAGAATTTTAATAGTCTTATTTTTTCTATTTTTAAATGTACATTTTTATGCATTTTTATGCCAATTTATTAAAGTATAATTTATTGAAGTATAATTGGCATAAAAAGGCTGTAATGTATTTTTTTTATTTTAAACCAAGAACATGTATTGGTACATTTTACATACAATGGTCACATTCATCACATTTATTTTGTACCTGTACATGATGCATCTTGGTTCTCCCCCCTCTTCCCCGCCCCTCCCCTCTGTTCCCTCCCTCCCTGTTTACAGCAGGTTTATTCTTAATTTTCCATATTTTCCCTTTCCCTTTTCTTTCCTTTGTTAAGGCTGTAATGTATTTAATGTATACAATTTGGTGGCTTTGGAAACGAGTACATACCCATGAAACCATCACCATAATTTATGTCATAAATGTATCCATCACCCCTAACAATCTTCTTGTCTTCTTTATATACTATTATTATTTTAAAATAAGAACATTTGCCCTGAGATCTATCCTCTTAGTAAATTTTCAAGAATACAATATAGTATTTGCTAACTATAGGCACTATGCTGGACGACACAATGCTGAGTGGAATAAACCAGACACAGAATGACAAATACTACATGTTATCGCTTATACCCTTTTTATTTTGAGATAATTATAGATTCACATGTGGTTGTAAGAAATCATATGGAGAGAGATGACACCAAAAATATAGGCGGTGAAAGCAACACACATGCGCACGCGTGCACAAAATCATGGGACGAAGTCAAGCTTATAAACTCTTGCGTTTTAGAGGATATAAACAATAATCTGTAAAAGCAGCCTATGGAGTGGAGAAATATATTTGCAAATCATATATCTCATAAGGGACTAGTATCAGGCTATATAAAGAACTCTTACAATTCAAAAAGATTTCTTTTTTGTTTTGTTATTGTCTGATTTGGTATCAGGATGATGCTGGCCTCCTAGAATATATTTGGGAGAATTTTCTTCTCAATTAGAAAATAGGCAAAGGACTTGAATAGATATTTCTCCAAAGAACATATGCAAATGGCTAACAAGCATATGGAAAAATACTCAAATCACTAATCATAACAAATATAAACCAAAACTACGATGAGATATTACCTAATACCCATTAGGGTGCCCACTGTCAAAAACAGAAAATAGCAAGTGTTGATGAGGATGTGGAGAAATTGGAATCTTTGCGCACAGTGACTGGGAGTTTAAAATGGTGCAATTGCTGTGGGAAACAGTACAGAGGTTCTTCAGAATATTAAAAATGGCATTACCAGCTGGGCATGGTGGCACATACCTTAGTCCCAGCACTTGGGAGGCTGAGGCAGGAAAATAGCAGCACGTTCAAAGCCAGCCTGGGCTACATAGTGTGTTCAAGGCCAGCCTGAACTACATAGCAAGACCCTGTCTCAAAAGAAAAAAAAAATGGAATTACCATGTGATCCAGAAATCCCATTCTTGGGTATATATCTGAAAGACTTGAATCCAGGTTCTTGAAGATATAGTTGCTTGTGTACATTCATTACAGTATTATTCACAATACCCAGGGAGTAGAAGCAATCAGGTGCCTGTTGATGAAAGAACGGATAAAGAAAATGTGGTGGGGCTGAAGGTGTAGCTCAATGGTAGAGCAGTTGCCTAGCATGTGTAAGGCCCTGGATTAGATCCTCAGCACTACAGAAAAGAAAGTGTGGTGTATGCAATGGAATATTGCTCAGCTTTGCAAAAGAAAATTCTGTTACATGGCTGAATCTGGAGGGCTTTGTGTTAAGTGAAATACGCCAATCACACAAAGATACACAACTGTATGATTCCACTTATTAGGTATGTGTCTGTTCTGAAACCGACGAACTCACATTTCCACCTGACTTCATTCTCTGGGTAATATAACATCCATAATGATTAAGAGTATGGGCCATAGGACAGAGCCACCTGACTATGAATCATGGCTCTGCCACTTGTGAGTTTTGTGACCTTGAGTAAAATACATAACCTCTCTGTCCCTCAGTTTCTTCATCTGTGAAATGGAATAATGATAACACCTATCTCAAATTAGTTAGAATTAAGTGACTTATACAATTAAACTGTTTAAAGCTTACCTCACAGATAGTAAGTGCTCAATATATGCTGCCATTATTGTTGTCATTAGTAATATTTACATTATCCTAACACTTGTAGACCACACTATTATACTACAATTATACTAAGAATATACTAAAAAGATATAGTTTTATAGTTTTATTGGCCAGGGCTATTTAGTAAAAAAGCAAGTTAAATCACACACACTTCATAATGCCCAGAAACTGAACTATATTTCTACATAGTATAATAATTGTTCATAATGGTGTTCCCTATTTCCTATTTATTAATGTAATATTTTCATCAGTAGTAAGAGTTTTAATTGTTTAAGCTCTTAAACTTACCTGAAAATAAAATTATATGCATGTACCAATTCTGCCAAACAAACTTCACTATTATGTATTACATTTCTCTGTCATAAAAACAATCTGTAAGAAAAAAAATTGCCTGAAAATATAAAACAGAGTTCACAGTCCTCCCATGGATACAAAAATCCTCATATTCCAAGTTCCTTATATAAAAATGGCATAGTATATGCACAGAACTTAAGCATATCCTCCCATATATTTAAATCATCTCTAGATTACTTATAACATCTAATACGATATAAATGCTATGTGAATTGTTGTTATTCTGTATTATTTAGAGAACAATGGTAAGAAAAATGTAAATGTTCAGTACAGACTCATTTTTTCTAATAATTTTTATCCAAAGTTGGTTGAATCCACAACCGTGAATCCATCCTTGCATATGGAATAAGTGAGACTTAATGAACTACCAGAATCATGTCAACAGGGAGGTCACCAGACTATCACAGTTGGAAAAATATATTCTCTCAATTAGGAAATTATTTTTTCTGTTGAGGGCCAATAAGAAGAGAAATTAGGGTGTTTGTAAAACTTTGCTTTTTTTCTTTTTCTTGAATGTACCACATTTAATTCACTTTTTTAAAATTAAGGACCAGGAACTTGTATAAAAAGTAAAATCCATTTCCATATTAATATCCATCATGGTCAGGAGGAAGAAAGGAAGATGTATCAGGAGGGAGACTAGAAGGAGGATAATTTGATGGGTATAAATCACTATGTAGCTTAACAGCTCACACTGGTTTGTTTGTTCATTTTCCTATGTGATCTAATTCCTCAGAACAGTCCTGTGGTGGGGCAGTTACCATTTATCCCATTTTACGAATGAATGGAGACTCAAAAAGGTGAAGAGATTCATCCAAACTCAGCTAAGGAAGTCACTGAGCTTGGACTCAAATCTGGGTCTGCCCTCTCTTTGAAGAGGCAAATGGAAAGGAACTGACAGAGAAAATATCAGTAGCCTTTGAGGTGTTGGCAGTATCATTTTACTCTTAAACTCTTATTGCCTCTTCTTTCAAATGTGGATCAGGTAATGGTTTATGACCTCTTTACCATACCACCCTAGAGACTCGTGTGAATGGACATCTAATGGTACGAAAATAATTTTCTGAGCTACCGAGGTAGTGACTAAAACAGTATCACCCTAAGAGCTCTCTCCTGTCCATCTAGACTATGGAATATTTTATTCTTTCCCCTGACCCATTCAAAAAAATCTGGCAAGAAATAACTAGATTAAACCAGCTCCTAGGCAGAATCATTGCACTTGTCATTGTTAGAATACTAAGAGTATTACTGAGTCTGATTAGCTAATCTATTTATATCTAAGAACCTCTCCTGTATTTACATTTGTCAGTTTCCAAATTCCCAATACCCAGGAGACTCCACATAAAGACAAAATATGTCTTTCTTGACTTTCTGTCAAGATATGAATAGTCTGTAAAGGACCTACATACTGCAGTGAATTAAAAATCTCTTCGGATCTTTATTTTCTTTGTTCTTTCTAGCCCATACCAAAGAACAAAAGACCTATATTTTATGGCTCTGTAAATTCATTTAAATTTGTTTCAGCAAGAATGAATAACTTACAATAGCACAAAAGGGAGAAAATACATAATTGATTTTCTTCTTAACTAAAGTAATTTAGAATTTCCAAGAATGCCTCTATTTCTAGAGAAATTGTGCATGGTTTTATCTCTGGAAGGAAAGCATTTTATTCTTTTTAAAAATAACAATTAATAAAACATGAGGAAACAAAATAGAGGATGAATTTATAGTATCTTTAGTATTTATAGTATGTGTGGAAGGTTCATGTTGATGTCAGTTTCAAATTTTGAGTTATATTAGAAATGTTTTTCTTGCACTTGGAAGGAAAAAAATGACATTTATGGAAATCTTTATGCAGTATATATATACATATATATATGTAGAGTATTAAAATAATTAAATTTAAGTGTGAAAAGATGAAGAATGTCCACATATTTCAGGTAAATATCTTTAGTTCTATAGATATACATGGTATTCAAGAAACATCTTTAGCTGTACATAATTTTTTTTTCCTTATTGGAACTATTTTTCTTGAGGTTCTTTTCAGATCCTAAATTTCTTTTAAATCTATAATGACCAACCACAGGATTGAGAACATTACTTCTGGGGTTCATTCTCTGATAAGAAAGTTCAGTTCTAAGTAGGGATATTTACCTGAGTCCTCGCCTTTTCAGCCTAATATTACACCTATTGCCTAGAAAAATAAATCAAACATTAAGTACCCATCCTGGGTCAAAGGAAAAGTTAGTTCATTAAAAAATGGAGCTATATAATGTAAAATACCAAAACTCAGATGATGCTACACAAAACATTTTGCTTCTTTTTCTTAGGAGCAAGGTATACAGAAACTTTCCTCATTTTATTTCCATATCTCCATGTCCAGAGTTGAGGGCAGGTTGTATTACAGGGTCCATCACATCTTCCGAAGTGAACCACTCACAGCCCTTTTCTTCCAGCCTTCGCCACAAGGAAAACAAAGTCTTATGTGCTGTATGACTCCACAAAGGGATGAAGAAATTTGTAATACAGTAGCTACTCATCGTAGGGAAGCAAATAGAGTTCCATCACTGTACTCAACACTGTCTTGTTGTCTTTTATCACTCTTTCAACTAAGTGAAAACATGCATTCACAGGATTAGCTGCTGTCCAAGCTGGTCCTTCCTTAGAAAAATGAAAAAAAAAAAATCTTTAAATGTCAAATTTCTGAAAACTTATAAAGAAGAAGTAACATCTTCCTTCTCTAGGAGAAAAAAATTTTGTCCAAAAATGTGGGTTTCCATGTGTAAAAATGTATGTTTACAGAAACTGGTGGTATATTCATATATAAGATCAACCTTAAAATCTTTTGTTTTGTTTTGAGACAGGGTCTCACTATGTAGTTCAGGCTGGCCTTGAACTCATGTAGTCCAGGCTGGTCTGGAACGTATAGCGATCCTCCTGTTTCAACCTCCCAAGTGATGGGATTATAGGTGTGGGCCACCACACCCAGCAAAATTTAATATTTTTGTGTTTCTTTATAATATCAAAAGTTTAATTGCAAAAGTAGACCTTTGTTCTTTTCCAGTAAGCCTATGTCAGGATGAGCCAGGATTTCCAGATATATATGACGTTTTAATATCTCTTTCATTTCAAATCAGAGCGATTATTTGGAAGTTACTACTGCAGTCTGAACTATGCTTCTTATATAGTGGCCGAAACTGGAAGACATTTTTAAGAAATATTGAAGTCATCCATACTTGCTGTTTATATACTCTTCTTATTTGCCAAATCTTGAGTCCACAAAGGTTTTGAGCACCTAAAGATCAGGAAAATCTTCTTCCTGTGCAATAAGGATCCTCGCAGGGCCCAGCAGAAACACTCAGCCTCCAGGGGGCCAGGCTGCCCCAGGCCCTGAGGCCACTTGGCTAGGGGAAGCCCTCACTCCACCATCTTCGCTCCTCCTCACTTCAGCCTATTTTTGGTTTTTTGAGACAGGGTCTTGCTATATAGTCTAGACTGGCATTGAACTCACTATGTAGCCCAGGCTAGCCGCGAACTCGTGGTGATCCTACTGCCTCAGCCTCCTGATTGCTGGGATTACAGGTGTGCATCACTATGCCTGGCAGCTGTACATGATTTTATTTATTTTTTTTGGTTTTGTTTTTACTTTTTGTACGTGATTTTAAAGAACCCATCTCTACATCTCTACAACCATCCAATAACAGCTAATATTTGAGTGACACAAAGTTGGAATCAAAATACTGAAATACAAGCTGGATGTGGTGCACACCTGTAGTACCGGCACTCTGGGAGGCTGAGACAGGAAGATTTTAAATTCAAGCCCAGCATGGGCAACTTAGTGTCTTAGCAAGACCCTGTTTCAAAATAAAAAATAAAAGAGGGGCTGGGGACATAGCTCACTGTGAAGGCCCTGAGTTCCATCCTTATTACTGTACCCCCCCAAAAAAAGCTAGAATACAGAAATAAGGAAGAAGGAAGACATTGCTAGACAAAGTATGAGGCAGTTAAGCAGAATCCAAAATATAATTTAGAGCTTGCCCATCATTGCCTAGCAATTAGAGGCTTAACATTTGTTCTCATATAAAGTCTCTTTACCTTGATCTTTCAGCACAAAAACATCCTGTATGTTTAAATAAAAGAAATATTATTCCATGAACCAGTGACTATGAATTTGCCTGCAGGTGAAAATTATTACAGTAAACTTAGCAATATATAACAAGTCAGGAAACTATTTCAAGTGGATCAGTCACTATTTTAATATTGTATTTTATGGGGGTTGGGGGTTTAGCTCAGGGGTAGACCACTTGCCTAGCAAGTGCAAGGCCCTGAGTTCGATCCCCAGCACCTCCCCACAAAATGTTGTATTTTATGTAGCTTTATAGATGGAAGAGGAATATGTAACTTGAGAATTTGTTACATTTTTTAGAAGAACACAACATAGATGCTCCTTGACTTACAAAGGGGTTGAGTGTGTGATAAACCCGCTGTGAATTGAAAATACATCTAATGCCCCTAGCCGACTAAGTGATCATCATAGTTTAGCGACGCAGTGAGTGCACCATAGACCCGGTATTAGTTGTTTCCCTTCGTGATTGCCAGCTCACTGGAAGCTGCAGCTCACTGCTGCTACCTAGCCTTCTAAGAGAGGATCATACTGCATATTGCTAGAGACTGAGCAAAGTTCCACACTCGGAATCCTAAGTTTGGTTTCTATGGAACATCACTTTCTCACCATCATAAAGTCAAAAAATTGAAAGTCAAAGTATTTTAAGTCAGAGACCAATGTATATAATTTTGGTAAATTCAACCACCTGAAAAAGACAACCAAACTCCAAAGAAATGTTTATCTAATGTTATTAAAATCTGGAATTTCTCACTGTGAGTTGCTTAATTTAGATTTTGGAATTTAAGACCTGAATAATGTAACATTTCATTTGGTTTTTCTGTTACAGATGACTTGTTTAAAGTTCACAAGCTTAAGCCAAATCTGAAGTGGCGACAGGCTTTTGACAGCTACTTAAAAACTCTGCCTCCATACTACTTATTAGTATGTATTTATATGTATATATGTGTTGACTGTGTCACTGATGATTCTCTTCCTAAGAAATAATGAATCAAAAGCTTTATTCCTGCAATGAGATAGTCATCTTGTTATTTTACAAAGATTTGTGTCATCACTGTCTTCTCAAACCGTGTGTAAGAGTTTCAAAACGTCATGATGACACAAAAGAGCACTGTTTTCTCTGTTTTGTTTCTTTTAACTGCCATGGTTATTTTTATGAAACACATCTATGTTTCTCTTATTAAAACTAACCTTATGAACTTGTAATTTTGGAATGTAAGAATAAATAGGTCTCAATTTATGTATTACCTCAACTTCCCTTTTTAACTCTAGAAATTCTCAATATGGGGTTTCCCTCTGAAAACAAAATTGGAAAGACAGAGCGGTTTATTGCCTGTTGAATGTGTCCTAGACACATTATGAAATGGAGCCACTGTAAAACATCACTTGGCCTTGTTTGGGTGAAGCTAATTTTCTAGAGGTGAAAAGGCAGAATCTTCAGTGGGACCACTGGTCTAACTGGGAGGAGAAATTGGGGTGTGTTGGTACTGACCATGGCAGGAATGGGATGTACAATAAAATGCAATGTGAAATGATTTTGTGACTTGGGAATTAAGACTCAAAACAATTTACTTATTTGAATTTTGCTGTTACTTGCTCTTCTTATCCCACTCTCTTCTGATTTTTTACTTTCTGCTTCTTACTTCTCTGCTATTTTCATTGTCACTTTTTAATGTTCCATGTTTGGTTTTATGTGCAGCACCTTGACTTCTAAGAAATGAATCATATCCCTTTGCCCCTTATAACTGAACTTTGAGTATTTTAAGATTTATTCTATTCTTACTGTTGTGTATTTTGTTTCCTTATAGCCATTAAAGAAAGCACTAAGGATGATGGGAGCTCCAAATCTGATATCAGATAATTTAGATTGTGGACTTAGTTACAGTGTTATCTCTTACCTTAAAAAACTCAGCCAACAGGTAGTATTGGTAAAAACAAACAAACAAAAATCCTTTGCCCTCAGAAGTGCATTTCCTTATTCTTTAGTGTAATTGTAATTTTTCAAATTAAATGTGTATATATCTCTACACTTTATGAATTAGTAGTAATGTGATTCTCTATGGCTTCTAGCTTCACCATTAAACTGCAGTTAAGCGTCTGTCAGTATCATGCGATGCTGTGCCATTTCTCCTGCCTGCCAGTTTGTCCTGCCCACAAGCTGGCTGATATTTTGTGGCCTAAGAGGGGCAGAAACCTAATAGAATTCTCTCATGGGTCACATTTTGTCTATCCTCAACCTAGTTTCTCCTCAAATCACTTTGGGCTAGAGCATCCCCCTTTTGTAGGTCAGCACACAGAGGCCTGTTGTGAGTAAATGACTTGCCTGAAATCCGTTTTCAGGCACCACATGAAGGACTTAGACTCACATTCTAGGCCTTGGATAAATAGCCATCTGTTTTTCCCTGGAGAGGGGGGACATGAGACCAGTGTTCCTTAACCTTGAGGGTGATAGGCCCCAAGGGGACCCGGAGAGTGGAGTTCAGCCTCCTCTCTTCTTGCCCTCCATCTGTTCCTTTATACCCCACCTCATTTACCATTATTCACCTTGTCCCTTGCCTGCCCCCTCTCTATTAGTACCTCATCCTCCACTCACCCCTCCTTATCATACTTCTCACCTCTACCTAGCCCATTCTTGTAGGATGGAAATGTTTGGGAACTGTTGAGTTAGAACTCTACTGCCATACAATTGTGTTATGTGACAAATCAATGCAGCAGTTTTACTGTCTTGGGCACAAACATATTCCAAGGTAGGGAGCCATAGTAGCATTTGCAGTGACTATAATGCTTCAAGCCGGATATGTTTGTAAGTTTGGCCTTTGGAAAAGTGATAGTACTAAGCAGTGTCAGATTTCACTAAAGAGCCAAAGGGACTCAACTGGGATGCTGACATGCCTAGCTAGGAACTGGCAATATTTTAAATACAGTCTGGAGCTTACCAGCTCCTACCAGTTCAGTGTGCTCATAAATGCAAAAAGAAAATAAAAGTAAACCCAGATTTCTGATCTACCAAGTGTCCCTCTAAACCCTATTCCTTTCTGCTAATAGATTTTTGTTGTTGTTATAAATGTTTTGGTTTGGTTATTTTTTTTTATTCATCTACTGATCTATAGATTTATCTTTTTTTTTAATTTGATAGTTACCTTAAGCCTTTAAGGCTGTGTCAGCAGGAAAAATAGTGAACAAAATTGAAACAAATGCAAGTTCTGGGACCTTCTGGGGCACATTGCTTGTATTGTTTTATAAAAGAGTTTTCAAAGTCATTTAGGGAAAAAGACCTCTCATTGCTCTTATATTTCATGACTTAGGAAATTTTTAGAGCTAATAAACATTCCAAGAATTAAAGAAAATAAATTTCTCTGACCAAACCACAAGAAAACCCCAGTTATTTTGGGCTTACTAAACATTGGCAGAACTTCCTCTTTTAAAGAGAAAAAAAAGATCATTACTAATTTATAATATTTCTAATTGCCAATTTACAACTATATTACCAGTGTTCTTTGAACCATCTCCCATGTATATAAAATGTAAAATATGCCAAATATATTGCTGTAATACATTCTCAAAATTAATACAGTGTAATAATGTCTACTCAGAGGGTTTTTTCATTGTAAGTTAGAAACTTATTGAGTACACATTACAAATTGTACTCGGTAATATTTGTTCAATTAAACATTACCTTATAAGACATTTTTGTATAGCCCAATGTTATAAATAAAGTTCAATTTTTTCATATATAATGCCAGTCTGCCTGCCTTGAATTTTAGCACTAATTTACATTTATAAGTACAGCATCTTAAACCTTATGTCTAGTCTGAAATGAGCATGTTGATTTAGACTAGATTTTTCAGTAACACAATGTGCTTTTAAATGTCTAGGAATGAAATACTTATGCATGGTTTCCATTCTCTCCATGATTCAGTTACAATTTTGACAGTAGACAAGAGAAAAAAATGTATTATTTGTCTTTCCAGCCCCCTCTGTTTGCTGTGCTAGTACAGAGAAGCACAGGAAAATGTTTAATTATTTGTTTCTCTGTGATTTGCAATTGAAAATTATTCTGTGGGGTTCCTAAATTATTATCTTTCTGAAGTAGTAAAAATGAAGCAATAAGGTAGATGTTTTCATAACATACTATGTACTTTCATTTTAGACCAAACTAGAGTCAGAAAGAATATTAGCATCAGTGGGGAAGAAACCTCCCCAGGAAATTGGTATCAAAGTGAAAAATCATTCTGGAGGCAGCGTATCCTTGGCTCACAATAAAAATTTTAGAAAACTATTGAAAGAAATCACAGGGGAAACTGCACTGAGATTGACGGAATTGAATACCAAAGAATTTGCTGGCTTCCAAGTTGGCCTCTTAAACAAGGTAAACTGTGACACGAAAAGCTTTTGTTTGAACTTGTCTAGTCCTATTTTGGCGTTAGTAGTTATTGCTAGAGCAGTTTAGGAATTATCCTGCCAGTAGATGCCAACGTGGAATTAAATGCACAAGATATGTTTGGGGAGTTGGTAACACCTGTGAAAGATAAAGGAGAGTGGGAGCTGCAGTAGGTAGGGAGAGCCTCCAGGTCCCAATGCTGATGGGGAAGAGAAGGTGGGGGGTGGGCGGGGAGGAGAAGAGGCTCAGCCATTGACGCAGCTTGGAGAAAGTCTGGGGCAGCCCAGTGGGGACCTCTGATGAGCTCTTTCCCCTGGAGGACGTTCACGTGGGCGGCCGGCCATGCCCCACCGCCCTGCCATTCTCAGTCCCTGGTGGCAGGCAGCCTGGTGGAGCAGGGCGTCCCTAAGGCACCAGGGGGGGACTCTCAGCCACGTGTACTCCCTGCGGGGTCAGCCACTGCAGTGGTCCAGGCAGGTGACAGCAGCCCACCTCCTGGGCTGCCTGGGGCACCAATCCAGATCACATGCAGTGGCCTTGCAGGGCCGCCACGGTGCAAATCTCGGGATTTGGAGTTTTAAGTGATACACCTGAAAAAGGATAGTCCCCATGTTTTTAATACTATGTAAGTGTGTTAAAAATCAGAATTTTTCCAATGGGAAGATTCTACTGTAGTTAGTTATATTCAAAATAGCTCTCTTCAGTAAGATTTTTAAGAGGGCTAAGTATTACGTTTCTGTATTGGAAGCCTCAGGAGTAACTGAAATTATTTGTTTCATTTCAAATAGGATTTGAAACCTCAGACATACAGAAATGCTTATGATATTCCACGTAGAGATCTTCTGGATCAGTTGACCAGAATGAGATCCAATCTACTGAAAACACACAAGTTTATTGTTGGACAAGATGAAGGTAAATAAACAATGGAGTGCTTTTCATTAAGAAAATGCCAGGCGTGATTTACATGACAGTGTGTATTGTGTAATGAGCAGATTATTTCCTAATTCTTTAATTTGTACAATGCATGTTTTCACTAAATCCCTACATCTTTTTAGGCATAGTTTATTTTTCTAAGTTTAAAGGCAAGTATACATTAATTAGCACATGTACCACACTCACCATGCTTCCATGCTTTAGTTCTTACATCCCTTAAGCAGCACCTGGAGGCAGATAATGTCTTTATATCAATTATATGGGCATTGAAACTGAAGCATTTTAGGAGTTTGTCCAGGTTTCCCCCATTGGAAAGTGTCAGTACCTAGATCTGTCAGATTTCCCAAATTCCACACCCAGATACTACCAACCAGCACACTGTGATGAATTCAACAGAGAATACTTCATTTACATGAAAATAACAAACCAAATAGTGTCCAGAATTGTGGCTGTAACTTCCCTTTATTCTGTTCATTTTAAATGGGGTCCCCGATCAAGTAAAATGAGCAAATCTAAGCCTGGCTCACCCTCTGAAATTATACAGTTTTGCATATAAGGGGCTTATCTAGAAAGAGAGCCGGAATATTTACTCAGATCCTCAGAGGTTAATACCCACTAATCAAGATTTTCTGGGTAGTGAGAGAATGCCAAGAAGCCTGGCCTGTTTGAAATGCAAGAAATGCATAGTGTTTTGAGGTGGGGCAATGGCATAAGAGAAGTTGGCCCTTAGCACATTCTCTTTTTTTTTTTTTATGCTGGGGATTGAACTCAGGGCCTTGTGCCTACAAGGCAAGCACTCTATCCACTGAGCTAAATCCCCAGCACTGAGCACATTCTCAAACCTGCTTTGAAGGTAAGGGAATTAATTGTTCTGGTCCTGATAATGGCAGCCCTGAGGCAGTAGTAATGGTAGACTGTGTAATGATTGGGATGAAGAGAGGGGATTTTAGATTTTAGAATGCTAGATTCGAGATTTTAGACTTTATTTGATGCTGAGATACATATTGCTAAACCAGACAATGATCATGTTCTCTCAAAAGGACTGTGCATTTCAGCCATGTAGCATCAATTTCTTTGATGATGATTTTGCAGATTCCCTTCATAGTGTCCCAGTTGCACAAATGGGTAACTATCAGGAATATCTGAAGACATTGGCTTCTCCACTGCGAGAGATTGATCCAGATCAACCAAAAAGACTTCATACTTTTGGCAATCCATTTAAACAAGATAAAAAGGTGGGATACCTATTTCTATCTCTGTCTAAATTATAAATTATTGCCATAATTCTTTTGGGCAAGATAAATACAACTCAGAGATAAAATATGACACCAGGGCTCTTCGTGGGTGGAAAGTGGAAGTCTCTTGATGCAAAAGTGTGCTGCTTAAAACTAATAGCTAGTTTGTTGAGTACCTAATAGGGGCTGGTGTTTTAAGTGATTACATTTTAATACTCATAACTGTTTTGTAAGATGAATGGTATTGTCTGCCCTTTAGTAAGAAGAAATCAAGGCTTACAGTGGTCAAGTGCCAAACACTGGGATACAGCTTTTAAGAGCCAGGATTTGGACCCACATCTTTCTTGCTCCAAAGTGTATATGCACTCCCACCACTACACACTATTGCATTTAATATTGAGATAACCGATTATTTCCTGTATTTCCAAGATTTAGATCTGTAGTTTTCTACTAGTTGTATCCAGCCTTTTGGCCTACCTGGGCTGCATTGAGGGAAGTTCACATATATAAATGACAAAACTTCCTTTATTTTTTGTATTTGTTATTATGACATTTTTAAAAAGTGGATAAGTCACTGCAGGGCCATAGGTTGAACATGCCCTATTCTAGTCGGTGATGACTGTGCCCCTTGAAATATGAAGTGCTTGGTGATTTCACTTATTTGAATTATACTACTAGAGATCTAAATGTGGGGTATATGTACATGCATGTATGTGTAAGATATATTGGCTTAACTGTTTAAGCATGAAAACAAATGGAATTATATCTGTGCTTATGGAGAAGACCATGGCTATGAAGGCATAGACCAAACAGTAATCTTTTTATAACAAAATTAGATTTGGAGGTATTCTACCTCACTCCACTCCTCAATTAATTGTAGTTTTTTAATCTTTCTGTGCCTTAACCATAAGGAACAGGAGGCAGACTTTTTCAAGGTGAGAAGGGGACCTATGGAAGAGGTTCAGAATGATCAAGATACAATATGTACATACCATTCCCCAAAACAAATGTAATTGTTGTGTATCTCAAACACATAGCAATAAAAATAAATCTTTCTTTGCCTTAGTTTCTTCATATGTAGCCCTAGGGATAATAATTATACCTAACTGACTGAGTTCTGTGGAATATTAAGTGAGTCAGTATATGTAACACTATTTAGAACACTGCTGGGCATGTAGCAAAGGCTAAGTGAAAAATGTTTCCCCTTTCTATATGGTTTATAGGAGAAAATCCTTCGGAAAGGCCATTTGTCATAATTTTGTTCAAATAATAGGGCACATATTCTTGGGTTATCCTTGGATGACAACAGATCTCAGCTAGCCTTCTATATTGTTGTCTACCATCTCTTATCTACCCAAAAGAGTGAAAGCTGCTCATTCCCTGCCCAGCACCAAGGTGGATATATTTAAATCCATATTTGAGGTGTGGGTGAACCTTTTCCATTTACAGGTAGCATTCTGTACAGTAATAATGTTTCTTTTTTCAGTGCATGTTTATAATACAAAACAGTGACGTCTGTTTTGGGAAGTTGGTATATGCACATAACCTACCTCAGTCACTTTTGGTGACCCCTTCCCTATCTCCAAGAACCTGCCTTCGAGTTTCCTAGCATCTCTCCTTTATTTTGTTAACTTATTTATTTATATTTTAGGTTTCTCATATAATAGAAAACATGTGATATGTAACTTTCTGAGCTGGGCTTATTTCTTTTAGCATGTTAGTCTTCAGCTCCATCCACTTCCTTGAAAATAACATTATTTCATTCTTCTCTATGGCTGAATAATAGTCCACTGTGTATATATGCCATGTTTTCTTTATCCATGTATCTGTTGACAGTCATTTAGGCTGTTTCTAGAGCTTAGCTATTGTGAATTACACTGCTATAAGCATGTGTACGCATGTATCACTATAGTATGTTTCTCAATGATGAGTTTAAAGCACAAAAACACCAGAAGGAGAATATATCATACTTCCCCCAGTGACATTTTAATGCAAATGGCTAACATTTCTCCAAAATGGTAGCTGTGTTTATCGCATTTTGTTTGGTAAGAGCTGCTTGTTCTGTAGGCTTTCCAGTTAATCATTACTGTAGTATGTTTGACTTTGGACAACACCTTATATGTTTACTCCTTGTTCTACATAGATGGGATTAAAATTGAGTTGCATTTTCTGAGAACAGAGTTGGTAGATCTTCGGCCTATGACTGCCTTATATAAGTGATATAACACGTGATTTGTTGTTTATGTACATGAAGACTGAAATTTCTTGAAAGTCGAATTTTTATCTTTAATGGAATATGTTCATTGATGTTTTTCAGGGAATGATGATTGATGAAGCAGATGAATTTGTAGCAGGGCCACAAAACAAATTGAAACGTCCTGGAGAACCCGGTCCTATGTCAGCTAAGAGAAGGCGGAGTATGTCCCTTCTGTTGAGGAAACCACAAACACTGCCTACCGTGACTAACCACGTGGGCGAAAAGGGACCACTCTTAGCCTCGTGGTTCCCATCTTATGCAAACCTCCTCAAACCCACCTCTGTACATTCAGGTACAGAACAGGGATTGTGATTTCCTTAAGGCTCCTACAGGACGAAGATGCTAATAACTTTATTTTCCTTTGCTTGTGTTCCTTTTCTCTGTTCTTTTTTTTCCCCCATAAAGTAAACTATCATTATACCATCTATGTGGTAGCTATAACAGGCCTGTGGGAAGCAGAGACTGTGTTTCAAAAATCTCAATCTTGGGGCTGGGGATTTACCTCAGTAGTAGAGTGCTTGCCAAGCAAGCACAAGGCTCTGAATTCGATCCCCAGCACCCCCCAAAAAAATCTCCATCTATGTGGGGGAAAGATCCATAATTATATAGTAATTAGCACATAGGATTAATAGGTAATTAGTAATTAGAACATGGCTTAGTAAGTAAATATCAGTAATTGATGGAGAAGTGGAGAGTTATGCACATGTTTGCTGTAACCATTTGGAGCAGGTTTCCGAGACAGGTAGGATGAATGGGCTAAGAGGGTGGGTCTGCACTTCATCTATGCGCTGTGGCATTTTCATGCCCTGACCCACTGCAGTCTGGTGTCTTCCTCGCTGACCTCACTGAAACCATCGCCAGGGTCACCAGAGTCTGCTGCACATTGCCATTCCTTCCAACAGCATTTGACAGTTACTTACTCCCTCCTCCATGGAAGCCATTTTCTGTTCCCAGATACCTTGTTTTTGTTATTGTTTTGTTTTGTTTCCTATCATAGTGGCTTCTTTCTGTCCTGTTCTTCTGTTTCTCCCCCTTTCTGTCCCACCTCTGGATACCGTAGGGCCCCAAAGCTTAGTCTCAGGACTTCTTCTCTTCACTGTACACTCTCCCTGGGTAGTCCCATGTAATCTTGGGACTATACATTTTGATTTCTATTTCAATAGCTCCAATATTTGTATCTCTAGACTATGACTTGCTCCTCAACTCCACACTCTGATTGAACCATGGACATGGTATCTCCTCAGGTGTCTCACAGACTTAAAACTCAATAGGTTTCATGGGTTTCGGCTGAGGTACAGACCATGTCCTCCTCCAAAACAGCTCTCCTGACATCCTTCTACATGGCACTTTATAACAGCATCCAGTGATGTGGCAAATCTGTGAGCATTGGGAAGGTGGACAAACCCTGGACTGTAGTGTTTGTAGATTTCCCTAGTGTAAGCTATGCTAATATTATCAGTGCCAAGCTATGTACCTGAAGTTACTGAATCAGAGTCAGGGAGATTTGGGCACAATCCACTCTCAAGAGTAATAGTCTGCTGGCTCCTGCACACCTCTGGCACTATGACCCACTGTTCATTCAGGTGATAAACCTGGGACTCAGCCATGATTTTTCTTTTATTCTTCTCTCACTTCCATCCATTTAGCAAGTTCAGGAAACTTGACATGCAATAGAATCCCTGTATTCCACCATTTCTCTCCATCCCACTTCCTCCCTGCCATGGTCTCTCGTCAAGCTACTATGATAGCTTTTCTGATCTCCCTGGTTCCCGTTCTTGCTCCTAACCCTTTCATTACCCTGCAGCCAGGGAGACCATGTGGACAGGGAAATGAGGTCAGGTCGTGTCCATCCTGAAAACCCATCCTCCACATTCCTAAGCATCCAGAACACAACCTGAACTCGTGACTGGTCCACAGGCTCATCCTGACCTGGCTCTGCTGCCCTCTCCTTACCCTGGTCCTGACAATTTCTTCCTTGCTGTATCTCTGCCCATCACTCTGCGGCCCCTGGTGCAACCCCTTCCAGCTCCATCCATTACCTTTGTCACAGCCTGCACCCTCCCTCTGTATCTGCATGGGCTAGTTCATCTTCCCCTCTACTCAGGGGACGCTTCTAAAAGACCCTGCCACCCTCTAGAAGCCCTGAAGGCCCCCTCTTTGGCTTCCTCATATCCTTGCTCCTTCTTTGCGAACATCGGTCCAGCTAGGGTTGTTATGTGGCTCACCTGTCTGCCTTTCCCACGGTAAATTAAGTTCCATAAGACAGAGACATTTTCTGTCTTGCTCACTGCTGATCCCCAGATCCCAATACAGTGCCTGGCACAGCAGAAGATGTGTAAATGACGCAGAGATAACAGACTGGGAGTAAAAGGAAATCTACTTTGACACAGAAGGGAAGGTTAAGAGAATCATACAGAGAGGGATTTCTGGTGATGGAGTAGAAATAGAGTGTTCAGCCCCAGTGAGCACCTCTGTTTTCTCAGAATATTTGCTATAGACAGGAGGCAGAATGTGGTGTACACCAGTTGTCTGCCTCCAAGCTCAGTAAAGCATGGCTGTTTATCAGTAACTGAGATGACATCAAGTGAGGTTGTTGCTTTTCACCTTGTAAAGCATAACACCTGATGCTAAACCATGATTACCAGGCACCTATAAGTGTTTATTAGTTGTGCTATTGCTGTATATTCATACGTGTGTTTCTATATATTCATAATGGCAAGGGGAAGAAGGTAGTCTTGTATTAAATTCTTCAGTTCAATTTGAGGGGGTCTCAGATTTCCACCTGATACATCCTCCCACTTCATGAAATAAATTTTTCAAAACCGAGGAGTACCATGATGTGCTTGTGGGATTGACGTAATAGACTCATCTCACCATCTCACGGCTCGCCTTCTTAATTTGCTTTCCAGATGCCACTGGCATTCATGATATCCATGAGGAGAAGATGGAAAATGGGCAGACCCCACCTGATGGCTTCTTGTCAAAATCTGCTCCAGCAGAGCTCATGAATGTGGCAGGAGATGGCCTTCCATCCAACCAATTGGATTCTCTGTCTGATGACTTCACTAGTCTCAGGAAAGATGGACTGATTCACAAACCTGGTAATAATGTCCTTATGGGAGGAGCTCAAAACTGCAGTCTGTCTGTAGATGACCAAAATATCACAGTACCATCTTCTTTGGAAACTATGCCAGATACATTGCAGATCACCCCTGCAATGGCACACGGAATCAATGCTGATATAAAACATCAACTAATGAAGGAAGTTCGAAAGTTTGGACGAAGTAAGTAGTGAAGGAATGTCTATCAGAAATACAATGGGAGGTCTCTCCTGTGGTTCAGAATAGATTCAAACTGCCTCTTGAGGTACATTTTTGGGCAATGTTGGGTTCTTACGTAATTTAAAGCAATTCCTCTAGCTTTAACAAAAAAGATGCACCCACCTTTGCCCCTTGCTTCTTGTAGTAGTTTTTCTTTTACTGCTGTAACAGGTTATCTCAGAATTAGTAGCTTAACTACTTAACAGTTTACCCCAAGCATCACTTGGGCAGCGCATTTGTTTACATACTGACTATCCTGAGCATCATTCAGGGAAACGTCATTTCAACCAGTTGGTTTTTGTATTGAATAAATTTGATCAATTGTCATTTTTATATTTCCTATTACGTTATCATATAAAATTAACAAAAAATACACAATTTTTTGTCATTCTGTACTTAAATAATTGGACTGAGAAGTAGTAAAAGCACCATAAACTTATTATCATAGAGTCCAGGAAGTCAGAATTCTGAAGATATTTTTCACTGAGCTAAAATGAAGGTGTAGGCAGGCCAGTGTTCCTTCTGGGAGCTCCAGGGAGGATCTGTTTCCTTGTGCTTTTCAGCTCTTAGAGGCTACTGCTTTGGCCGTGACCCTTTCTTCTGTCTTCAGGTCAGCAGCATTAGCACTTTTTCTGCTCTCTGACCTTTGCTTCTTTGCTTCCATTTTTTCTCTCTGATCTTTACTGTTCTGCCCTATAATGATTCTTGGACCACATGCACAAACCTAGTTAATCTCCCCATCTCAGCATCCTTAGCTTAAATATATCTGCAAATAAGATAGCTAGGGCAATGTATTTGCAGTGTCCGGGGGTAAGGACAACTTTGAGTAGCCATTATTCAGCCTCCCACATTTGGTTAGTGTTTACAAGTCTCCTTAGTAGATATATGCAGGCATTTTGATTTGAGTGTTTAAAATACCAACTGTATCTAACTTTCTGCCCATGAATAATGGTTATTGACGATATACAGTGATTCGATTTTATTTCCCATTCATAGTCTTTAAAATATTATGGTTATTTTTAATATCTTTAGAGTATGAAAGAATTTTCATTTTGCTTGAAGAAGTACAGGGACCTCTGGAGATGAAGAAACAGTTTGTTGAATTTACCATCAAGGAAGCTGCGAGGTGAGTATAAACAGGAATCTCTCAGGGTTTGTTTTGTTTGAGCAGTTAGGCCCCAGTACGGGACAGAGAAAGGAATTGACTCTGCCTTGATTTTCTCAAACTCTGATCCTCAATCATAGATAAGGCTGCCTCTCCAGAGATGTTTAGACTGATAATAATCTGAGTCCAATTCATTCATCCTTTTAGACGAATGCGATCTTGGGTTCTCAATTGGCACTATCGGGATTTGCTAAACCAGTATTTCCATGAGGGAAATTTTTATATTCCCATGTAGATCATAAGCTTGACTTTTTATCCCACACAGTAAGCCTTGTACATCATAAGTGCTATAAGTATCTTTGGTTAATATGATTTCTCTGTACTTTCAGGTTTAAAAGACGAGTCTTAATTCAGTACCTTGAGAAGGTACTAGAAAAAATAGATTCCCATTACCTTCTCAACAGTGTTAATCACATAAACAGCAGATCATCATGTTAATGCAAAGACCCGTGAGAAAAAAGGACAAGTTTTCGGTGCTGTAAAATGAAATATGATATTGTCGAAGCTTTCCAGAATGTTTAAGTCAAGGAAATCACCTTCCATAGTCTAAGAAAAAGCGGTGGAACTTTTAAATTTTATTTTAGTAAAAGTTGGGCTTTTGCCTTAAGAATTTGGGTTGGAAGTATCCATTTGGGGTTTCTGTTTTTTGTTTTTTGTGGGTTTTTTTGCGTTTGGGGGGGAGAGTTGTTCCCAACTGAAAAAGGTGGTGCTGTTAATTCAGTGTACTAAATTTATAAAACTCTGCCGCCCCTACAATAAGGGTTCACTCATTTAAACTTCACCATTCCAGGCATCTTCAGAGGGATGCCAGCAAGTGCAGCACTACTTAGAATTCTGTTTTTACCGTGTCCTTTAGAGAGAATAAGGATACAGAATCAAAGTGGCAATCTTGTGTATGCTGAACAGAGTTTTCAGTAATCCCTAGTTGTGCCTTTTAAACCATGCAATATTCAGGATAGTTTGAATCAAAGAGTAAGAAGCTGCTATTTGGGTAACTTATTTTTCTTTGGAAAGGGGAAGGGTGAGTCATCAAACAATCTACCTCCAACTCTCTTCTATTTTGTCTAGAGACATTACAAAGTACACCTGAGGCTGCCCTAACCCCAGACATTTGTTCTTGCATATGACAACAGAAAGTCCTCAGGTAGACTTGTACATTCTGTGCTTTGGAAGCACTAAAAGAAAAAAAAATGTGTATATTTCCTTTAATGTTTATACAAAAGTTTATATGGAGCAGTATTATTATGTTTGTATTGATTTGTAAAAATGTAAGTGTTCAAAGAGATTTTGACTTTGCATATATGAAATAAATCATTTTATTGATTTTCTCAAGTTCATTAATGGTAGAAAAGTTTCTAGTCATGTTTCTTGTGGTTGTTATTATATTCCTTTCAGAAAAAAGTTCTCACTATTAAGCAAATTAAGATGTTAACATAAAGATTTAAACTAAAAGGGCTGGCAATTTAGTTCAGTGGTTAGAGTGCTTGCCTAGCAAGTGCAAGGCCCTGAGTTCGATCCCCAGCACCAAAATAAATAAATAAACTAACAAACATCACTCACAGGACTGACTGATGTTAGCGAAGGGATACTGTGAGGTCCAGCCCCTACTGAGAAACACTGAAAGAGAAAAAAAAGTCAGAGTCAAATTTATTGGAACTCTAAAATATAGAAAAATCACTGAAACACAGCAGGAGAGTTTTGTGGCATTTAAATTTGCCCTTGCCCACCCCTCTCCATAGCATGACAGTGGTTTAGAGGACGGCAGCCTGCACTCCAAGTATGGGTTCCTGTGTCTGCAGTGAGAAGAGTCGACTTTATTCTCAAGCAACTGAGTTTGTACGTTTCAACCTGTCTGGGAGCTCCCTGGACTGACAAAAGGGGATTAACTGCCTTTGTTTAAAATAATTTCAAATTATCTTGGGGTGAAGAAATAGCCAGTGTGGGATATTCCTCAAAAACATGTCAAGGCTAATGAACTGCTGCCTGGGGAAAACAATAGGGAAGCCAAAAAGCTTGGGAGGAAAAGCTAGAGAATAAGATACTTTGGAGAGTAAGAGCTTTAATATTCTCCCATGTATATCTGGGTGTCTAGAAAACCATATGCATGCCCAAAAGCAAGACTCCAGTCCATACACTAGAACACCATAACATTTCACCTCTCTCTAATCTTTAGACTCAGCACAAACAGGAAATGAAACGCTAGGGCAAAGTTGTAAACAGTCTGCTTAAGTATTGAAAGAGTGTCCCAGTATAGAGCCAATTTATAGTCACACCTTGGTACTTGACTACTTTAAAACTCATTGAATTTGGTACTCAACACATTTTGACATCAAAATTTTGTTCTGGTACTCATCATGTATTTGCTACTGATTCACAAGTTAGAACTTGTCAGCATCAATTGCCTCATGACTTGCTAGCCAATACAGTTTATCTGGTACTCATCATTTTTGGTCCTCCACACCTCCTGAAATCAATTAACGATGAGTATCAACATACCACTGTATTAAGATCTTTTTACTCCAGGAATTTGAGGAAATCTGTGGTGAGCCACTAGCTGACCTCTAAATTAAGGGAACAGAGACTTCAGAAACTATCTATGATAAAAAACACAGTCCTTACAAAAATAGTTTAAAAGAGTTAGCAAACCTCAACAAAACACAGCAAGTGATAACAATCCTAGCAGGACTCAGAATTTCCAGTGTCATATCATAATATTGAAATTTTCCAGTTTTCAACAAAAATTAGTAAGCAGGCAAAGAAAGAAGGAAGGCCAATAATGTGTTTTGTTGGGGGGGGCAAACTCAGAAGCCATAGGAATTAGATTTAATACAAAAATACTTCAAGTCAACTGTCTTAAATATGATCAAAGAAATAAGGGAAACCAGCACAATGTTTAGCACGAAGAACTAAATAAAACCAGAAGAATGATGTGTAAACAAAGAGAATATTTACAGAATAAAGTATTAAAGGGAGCCAAATAGAAATTATGTACCTAAAAAGTACAATAACTGACATGAAAATTCTCTAAAAGTGTTCAACTGCAGATATGAGCAGATAGAAGAAAGACTCTGTGAACTTAAGATAGGTTGACTGAAATTATCCTATATGCAGAACAGAAAGCAAAGAGAATTAAGAAAAATGAACAAAACCCAGGAGATTTATCCTTAGCCTCAGCGATACCATCAAGCATAACAACATCTACAAAATAGGATCTCTGGAAAGAGAAGAGAGAAAGCGGCATAAAAAATATTTAAAGAAACATTGGCCCCAAACTCCCAATTTTAATAATAGACACAGATCCACACACCTGACAAGCTGAAGGAACTGCAAAGAAGATAAAACTCAGAGTTCACTAAGAGACATAATCAAACTGTTCAAAGACAAAGTGAATCCAGAACACAGCCAGAAACTACTTGTCACACACATGGGATCTGCACTAATATTAACAGCTGATTTCTCATCAGAAGCACGAGAGGCTAGAAGGCATATTTAAACTGTTAAAAGGGGAACAGGGGATGTAACTGAGTGGTAGAACACTGCCTAGCATGCACAAAGCACTGTGTTTGATCTCCAGCTCCAAAAGAAAAAAAAAGACATTCTCAGATGAAAAAACGCTAAGGAAATTTATCACTAGTAGAATCCCCATAAGCAATGCACTAATACATCCTTCAGGCTGAAATGAAAGCGCAGTAACTAAGAAAACAGTAACCAAGGAAGAAATAAAGAGCACCAGTGAAAGTAACTGCACAGGTTACCTATACATTTTAGTGTAGGGAAAGAGGGAGGGAATAATGTAGTGTTGGGTGATGAAAGAGTTTTGGTAATAGTGCTGATAAGAGTCATCTGACCTCCTTTATGTCGTCCACATCTCATGGGAGCCCACGAGAAGTTCCATATATGGAGTCCTGAAAATTAGCTGGTGCTGCCCTGGGATCCTACAACTGACAGGGCCTGCCCGTGTCTCCAGTCAGCTTTGCCACACCCTACCTCCTAAATCACATTCTCATCTCCTTAAATCATACTTAATCTATAAATAAAGACAAAAACAAAGTCTTATTTCTGCCTAACATGAGACAAGTTTTCCTGCTTATAAATACACATTCATGTTTTTGCTAAAGAGGGTACAATACAATGTCCAGTTTTTCATCTTTAAGATGTGTTTATGCTCCTGCTACCTAAGTCACACCTTCACTTTAATAATGCTGCATTTTAAGTGCTGAAAAATGAAGTTAACTCTTGGTAATATATTTTATGTTGGCAAGCTAAGGAGAGGAGCTGGGTCAAAACCAAAAATATTTGGTTCATATGTATGCAATCATATTTATATCAACAAACATTCGCTTTACCCTCTGCAAGAAACTTCATGATCAAAATCCTTTTCCTAGTGGAATAACCTAAACACTTATTGTTGGGGTTCATGATCATTACCAATCCTGGGTGAATTAGGTTGTTACAGTTTTTATTGACTTTAACCACGGGACACAGGATTAGGAATAGATGTTCTCTAGGATCTCCTGCATTCCAGACATACTCTCCTTGGGGTCCCTGAATCAATCAAATCCCAGACACGACTAGGTTAAAGATCCAAAACCTTATGTATGAAATGGAGGTTCCTTTGAGAAAGAATCTTCCTTCACTGAAAAAGTTTATACTGTTACATGCTCTTCCATTCATACCAAAAGGAGTCCCACAACCCTGTATAGAGGTGATGGTACAACAGAAAAGAGAAATAATCAGATTCTCAATGGTTACACTGTAGGGAAATTTGGGGGGCAGGCAGGGAAAGTTAAAAGGCCTCAGTGAGGTTTCTGGCAAATAAAGTGTTAAACCCGTGCTAGACAGAGTAGCTAAGAAAAACAAATAGAGCTGATAAGAAGGCCTGGCTCACTTCATGCCAAAACATAATTCCCCTCACTCCAGCTTCAGTTAAGCACAAGAGAAGCAAAGTGGTGGTGTGGGGGAACTATAGATAAAAACTCAGATTCTGGGGCGAATAGCCAGTCTGGGGACACCAGCTTAATAAACCAAGTTCTTCAACTGTATGAATGGGCACTTGGTTTCTCAACCGTCTGACTGCTGTAAACACTTTTGCTGTGACAAAACAAACTTACTCAGACAATGTAGCTACTACTTATTTTCTGTCCTTTTCCCAATAAAAAGATTTTGTTTCCCCATTTCTCTTCCCTTTCCAATAAAGTGATACCGTTTCTCCTTCTGAACTTATATCTCTAATTCTTTTATTGATGTAGGTCTTTTTACAGACCCTAGATAAAAATCTACCTTCACAAGACATAACAACAAGACCCCATCTCTGACTAGGCATTAATTTCCCAGAGCTATAAATGTGTATTCAGGTACTTTTGAGAAACTTTTGCTTCATTATTGGACCTTAATAGAGGCTAAACATGGAACATCAAGTTGCCATGCAAGCTTACCTGCCCGTCTTAACCTGATCCATCGAGTCATAGTGATATGTATGCAAAGAAACACTTCCTTAGCAAATGAAAGGGATATAGAAATGTCAGACTCAGGTGCTGGGGCTACACGTCCTATGGATTAGAAAGTGGCTGGAGTTAAAAATCCTGTGCATTAGGAGTGGCCCAAAATTCAGAGCTCCGACTGCCGTTACAGTAACATCCTATTTGAAAGAATTTAATGGTTCCCAATGAACTTTACTCTCTGATATTCCTCTCAAAATTATCTTGTAGGACAAAAGCAATTTTGCAGATGTCACCTGATCTTTACCTAGGGGATTCTCTGAGTGGGCCTGACCACAACTGTAAGCCATTTTAAAGCAGAGCACCATCTCCAGTTAGCAGGATGAGAAGATGAGCTAGGAGCATGAGAGGATGTGATGCACCCTTCCAGGCTCGAAGATGGGGAAAGGGCTACATGAAAACACTCAGTAACGGCCTCTGAGTTGGGAGTGAGCTTCCTCTCACAGCCAGAAAGAAATTAAGGATCCATCCCCACAAGGCAAGAAATTGGATTCTGAAATTAATCTCAACAAATTTCAAAGTGAATTCCATCTCAGATTTTCTGGATGAGAACATAGTTTGCCCCAAATTTTGATTTTAGTCTTTCAAGGCCCGAAGCAGAGAACCAAGTCAAAATCCTATATACCACTGAGTCACAGAGCTGAGATAACAAATAATAACTACATATGATTCTTCAGCCATTATTCCTGGGGTAATTTATTTTAAAACTATAAATTCTGGGAAACTTGCTACACAAAATTTAAAAACAAATATCTAATAGACTCTCTGCACTTATCTCATTATGTGGATTTCTCCCGAGCTGAAAAAAGAATCAACAGCTCAAGCCTTGTATACAGGGAACTTTCCATAGTCTGCAGGCACTGCCTTTCCGGGCTCCCTTCTGGATCAAAAACAGAAACAATGTAATTAAAGTAGAGCCTGAATCTCTAGACTTCTACCACTTTAAAATGTTCCATGAAGGGAAAGGAATATACAGACAAAGCAATCCTAAACAACAAGAGCAAAAACATTAGGCAGCACAGGCCTGGATTTCAAGTTATACTGCAAAATTACAGTGGTTAAAAACAGTACGGTAAATGCAGATCAATGGAACAGAATGCAGAAAGACTCCTTATGATTTAGCTATCTGATCTTTTTTTTTTCTTTTGGTGCTGAGGATTGAACTTAGGGTTTTGTGCTTACAAGGCAAGCACTCTAACCACTGAGCTAAATCCCCAGCCCTTGCTGTCTGATCTTTGAAGAGGGGCTAAAGGCAAACAGTAGATATCCACTTTAACAAACAGTGCTGGGAAAAGTGGTTATCCACATGCAGAAGAATGAATCTAGACTCATATCTCTCACCCTGTACTAAAATCAAATCAAAACGGACCAAAGAACTAGAAATAAAATAGAAACACTAAATATGCTGGAAGACAAACTAGGTTAAACTCTTCAAGACACAAGCATAGACAAGGACGTCCCCAATTGCGTAAGAAATGACACCAACAATCAACAAAGGGAATTACTGTATATGAAATTGGAAAGTTTCTCTACAGTAACGGAAATGACTAGCAGATTGAAGAGATAACTTACAGAATGTGGAAAAACATTATGCCACCCACTCCTTGGACAGAGGAAGAATATCTACAAAATATAAAGAAATAGAAAAAATTAGATCCTCCCCCAAAAAGACTCAATCAAAAATGGTCAATTGAAATGAATAGACATTTCTCAAAATGATTTACAAATGGCCAGTAAGCACATGAAGAATATTCAGCATCTTTGGCCATTAGAGAAATATAAATCAAAACAACACTGAGATTCCATCTTACTCCAGTAAGAATGGCTATCATCAGGAGCTCAAAAATCAACAAATGCTGGCGAGGTTGTGGGGGGAAAAGGAACGCTTCAGCATTGTTGGTGAGAATGCAAACTAGTGCAACCACTGTGGAAATCAGCATGGGGATTTTGCAAAAAATTAAAAGTAGCAATTTCATTTGACCCAGCTATATTGCTCCTAGGTATGTTCCTGAAAGAGTAGAAGACATCATTTTCCAGTAATATGTGCATACTTATATTTATGCCACCACAATCCATGATAGGTAGCTTATGGAAGCGGCTTATGTGCCCATCAACAGACAAATAGCCAAGAAAAATGTAGTATTTATACACAGTGGAGTACTACTTAGCGATAAAGTGGAATATGTTTGAGCGATTTGTGAGAAAATGGATGCACTGTGAGTCTATAATGCTAGGTGAAGTAAATTAGAAACAGAAGGTTAAATATCACATGGTTTCTCTTATATGAGAAACCCAAAATATCAAGGGTTAGGGATTTAGCTTGAGTGACAGAGTGCATGCCTAGCAACCTCAGGGCCCTGAGTTTGATCCCTAGCACCCCCCCAAAAAAAGAAACCCAAAATATAGGTTATTTCAAGAGGAAAATACAGTATAGATGGAATGAATCAGGGAGGCAGGCTTTTGGAGATGGGAAGGGAATTGAAGGAAGAGGGGAGAGGGCATCATAAGGGAGAAACTGGGTAAAAATTATCAAGATGCACTATGTATATGTACCAATTCTCCAAAATGAATGCAGTTATTGTGTATTGTAAAATATATACAAAAAATGAATTTTAAAAATTATAGAAGCAATGAAACCACTGGCAAACATTGTCAAGATAAATGTTCTCAACCAGGTGTTGTGGTGTGTGCCTGTAGCCCCAACAACTGGGAGACTGAGGCAGAAAACCTGTTTGAACCCTAGAACTCAATTACTTCTAAAAAAATTAAGTGTTTTGGAACTCTGGAAATGAGCCAAAGGTTCGGAACAACCTGAAGAGTTTATTTGGGGTGGCTGGTGATGGTGCAGGCCTGTAATCCCACCACTCTGGGAGGCTGAGGCAGGAAGATTACAAACTGAGCCCAGTCACAGCAATTTAGTGCCTCCACTTCCACTGTGGGCAAGCAGATTGTCTGTTAATAGTGGTGCTACGGCCTATATCTAGAAGTCCCCCAAAGCCTCACCTTTGCACCGAGTGACATGCCCACTCCTCCTCCCTTTTTATTTGGAGACAGTGTCTCCCTAAATTGTCCAGGCTGGGCTGAAACTTGAGATCCTCTTGTTTCAGCCTCCCAGAGTGTTAAGGATTAGAACCCTGTGCCACCGCACCCGCTACTTCAAAGGTTGTTTCTGGTGGCTGCCGTCCTTCACACTTGTCTGTAGGCCGTGTGACAGTGAGAGGGCTGTGAAAGGGCTTCCCAGCTATTTTCCACCGGCTGGCACATGGGACGCACTGGGCACAAGGCTTGGGCACCGGAAGCTCTGGCACTACCTGCAGCTTCCCTGGTCCCGCCTTAGAGGGAGCGGGGTGGGGGCGGGGTGGGGGCAAGCGGCACGTGAGGACTGGCCGCGGGTGCTGCTGGGATACACCCACTGCCAGGCGTTCGTTGGAGGGTGCTTTCCCATTGGACGCCTTGAGAGCAAACCGGTAGAAAGCGCTCCTGCCCAGAACCTTGGCCGTCCATATTCTAGAGCCTCTAGGAGCCGCTTCTAGGCCTCCTCGCCAGGTCAGGATTGCAGCACTGGGCTGGGGTGTCCTTCGGAGGCTCTCTCTGCTAGCCCAGAATGGGTTTCTGTTTGGGGGGTCCTCAGGGTCCCCCGAGGGAGAATGTACTCTGGGTGACTGCAGCTCTGCGGGACACCTCCTGGGGCTGTGCTCTCAGCACTAGGGGGCTCTGGGGGACGGGGCGGGGAAAGGCTGTTCCCCGGTTCCCTGGGAGATGATGAGCACTGTTCGTCGTGGGGACGGCGCCAGGCTCCCCGAACTGCTCTTTCCCAGCCCCACGGGACAGCGAAGCCAGGGGCGCTGGGTCTCAGCTCCCTAGGGCTGGCGACGTTTCCTGGGCCCCTGCCTCAGCCCGGGGTGGGGGGGCGGCTTCTGGCTTCATGGTCCTAGAGACGGATTTGGGAGGGTGCTTTTGGCACCTCTGAGAGGGAGGTCATGCCGGGGGCTCCTGCAGCTCCAGAGTGAGAACCTGTCTGCTCCTCCATCTAACCTCTCAGCCTTGGCCCCGAGGGACAGTTGGGGAACCGGGTCTAATGGCCATGGCGAATTTAGCCAGAGCTGGCTTCCCTGCGCAACTCCCATCGGCCCTCTCCATGTAGTTCCAGAACCTTCCCCGGAGTGGTTCAGTGCCATTGTCCATTTTTCACAATGTTTGTACTTGAAAAACGTGTTTACAGTTCCACATAAATTTTGAATTCTGCTATTGCCAAGAGATATGTAGTTTTATGTGTATAAGCACAAATACAGAGAATTTTTCAGTCTGGCATGGTGGCACACGCCTGCAATCCCAGCACTCTGGAAGGCCAAGGGAAGAGGATGGCAAGTTGGAACCCAGACTGGGAAAATTAGTGAGACCTTTTCTCCAGGTGGAAATAAATAAATGAATAAAGGCTGGGGATGGAGCTCAGTGTGAGGTCCCTGGTTCAACTCCCATTAACACCCCCCCATAATAATTTTGAGTATGTAGTATGTATCTCCTTCAATTCTGTTTTGTTTTTACACTATCTGCACGGTGTCTTTTTGGTGAACACAAGTTCACAGTTCCACATACGCTGGTGGTAATCACCCTGGGGAGAGCTGACAAGACTGAATTCCCAATCCATGGAAAGACCATTGACCTCTATTTCCTGAGGTCTTCTGTTTCTCTCACTGATGTTGGTACTTCTAATGGAATGTTTTCGCACAACCTTCATTAGATTTGTTCCTACTGTCTCAGTGTTTGGGGCACTGTTTTTCATGGTCTTTTAAATTCGATTTTCAAAGTATTTGTTGTGGTTATACAGAAACACAGATGGATTTTGATGTTTGTCCTTACATCTAGGAACTTGGCTATCATCACTTATTAATTCTAATGGTTTTATATCTTTTGGAACATTCTCCTTGTACAGAAATGTCATCTGAAAATAATGACAATTTTACTTCTTCCTTTTTGGGATTTATACTTTTATATTTCCCTGGCAATACTGAACATTTTAGGGCCTGCAGTACACCATAGAGTAGATACTAGTGGTCCTTGTCTTGCTTACAAATTTGGGGAGAAAATGTTTGGCATTTCACAAGTTTGAAATTCACCATAAATTATTTACTTGCTTTAGTTCTATTTGTTTTGGGGAGATTTTTGGCAGCAAGAGAGGGTAGAAACTCTTTACTGGGGTATAGATGTGGCCTTTTGTTATAATTTACTGTATTTTTTGTCATGCAGAGGAGCTGAACTTTAATCCGTCTATTAAAATGATCAAGCACTCAGGAGGCTGAGGCAGGAGGATTGCCTCAAGTTAGAGGCCAGCCTGGGGTACGCATAGTGAATTCAAGGCCAGCCTGAACTACATAGTGAGACCTTGTCTCAGAAAACCAAAACAAACAGAATCATGTAATTTTCCCCGCTTTCTTTTGTTCATGTGTATAACACTAAGTGATCAGCAAATGTTAAACTCTTAGATTTGAACACATCATGCCATGATGTGTATGTTTATTTAATCTAAATTTAATGTTGTTACTGTTGTTAGTCATATCTCTCCCTCTCTCTCTCTCCCTCTCTTTTTTTTTTTTTGAATATTGCCTCTTTTTAGGAGAGTTCATGGCACATAGTTTTATTTTCTTCTAATGTCCTTCTATTAGTCACTTTCTCTCAGTGGGAGAAAATACCTGACACCCAAAACTTAAAGGGAAAGAGGTTTATTGTGGCTCACAGTTTGTTGGTTCTGTCCATGGTCAGCTGGTTCCAAGGCAGAAATGGCCTGGTGCACGGGCCTGGGTTGGGAAACTGTACGCTGCATGGCGGTCAGGTGACAGAGAGAAGAGCAGGGCCCCTGCCCCTTCTGACGAGGCACCACCTATGAACCTGAAAATTTTAGGGGACATTTTAGATTTGTTAGATGTTGGCATGAGGTTTACATTGGGCTTATGAAATTACTGAGGAACTAATTCCTTAGTTCTGTTTTCCTAAACGGTTTATATGTTTGAGGGACTCATTATGGAAGCTTTAGGGATAGAAAGGTATCAAAATTTTTGTTACAAAATTCTCCAGAAAAAAAAGGCTATTGAGATTTTTCTGTTTCATCTGTGGTAAGTTATCTGAACTTGTTTTTCTACCAGTGTGTCTATTTCATGTCAGTTTTCAAATCTGTAGAAAAGCTTTTCCATATCCCCCACCTCTTGTTTTTAGCTTCTTCTGTATCTATGGTTATGTCTCCCATGTCATTCCTAATATTGGTTATTGTCATATAAAACTTTTTCTGAATTAGTCACACCCGAAGTTTGTGTACATTGTTATTCGTGTTTCAAAGGACTGATGTTGGGCTTGGTTGTCCTCTCTATTTTTTTCTCTCTCCATTTTATTGGTTTTGCTTCATTTTAGCTGTAAAGCTGGGCCAGAGAGGCTGCCTCCCACGGGCAAGGCCCTGGCTTTGATCTCCAGCACCAAACACAAAAAATGTAAAGCTTCTACTTCCTTGGGATTTGACTTTGATATGTGATTCTACATCTTCACAGAATGACATTGCTTATTTGCAGACATACTCTTTTCTAATACAGAAGCACATAAAGCTGTAAAATTTCCTGTAACTTCCGCTTTAACTGCACTGTGCAATTTAGTGATACAATATTTTTTTCACAACTCAATTGTTTTAGCTTCTTCTTACCCAAAGGCTGAGAAGTGATTTCAGTTGTTTTTAATGATGCCTATTTTTATGTTTTTGGGACTGGGTCTCACTACACTGCCTAGTCTGGCCTCGAACTTGTGGGGTCCAACAGCCTTCCTGCCTCAGCCTCCTGAGCACCTTGGGACCACAGAACCAAGCCACTGCATGCGCCTGACTATCAATAGTGTTGAGATCATAGTGGAGAAAATCTTGGGTCATACTTACATGTTAAGGGAGTAAGTTAGTCTTCCACATCATTATGTCTCACCTTTCTCCTCCTCCAACCCTGAGTAGTGCGGAGGTACATGGCTGCTAGCTTCACCTATTTGAATCAGTGTAGAATTGAAAGTTAGAGAACTTAAGGTATAAAAGTCCTGTGCCTGCACCATCTCTTTACATGCAGCCTTCTCAAAGCGCCATTAAGTATTTGTTAATGATGATTTCGATTAAGTAGGGAGAAGAAAAGGCATGACATCACCCAGGAAGGGTTGACACAGAATGGCAAGTACTTCCTCGCTGAGCTCGTCACCAGCATTCCACTTTGGTTGATGCGATTCACTGATTCTGCCAGCATTCTGATTAACCCTGTGCCACACAAGGCTTTAGACCAGATCTTGTGTGTTACTTTTCTCCTTTTTCACCTCTGTTCGATTGAAGCTTCCTGCTTTTCCTGCACACAGGGTGTCTGTAGGGTCATGCAGAACCTTGGCCCTTGTTTGGAACTCTCTTTAATGAGGCAGGTGCATGATTGATGATACTCAGGAGATCTGTTTGCAGTTTTGTAGAGTGAATTTTGTTATAAATGGAATACATTCATCCATGTTTTTCAGGAAATAATGACTGACCCAGGTGAATTTTCTGTATGGCCTGATGCGGACCCGAAACCTGTCAGAGATGCCAGCCAGCCTACCCCATCTAAGAAGAGGTGCACTGTGCGCCTACAGCCTGTGATACAGGAAGAGGGTGAACCCCGTCTTGAGGACTGGACCAAGTCCAAGGGAGAAGGTGACTGTGGTTTTTGCTGGGCAGACAGGGACCTGCATGTGTGCAAATGGAAAGGTGTCTCTGTGAGACCGGGGAAGTTCTGGGCGTTGCTGCAGGAGATAAAGCAGGTGGTAACCTCTCAGTGGTGTGAGGGGATCAGCTCTGACAGAGGGCGATGTGCAGTTCTCCCCAGCTGTACTGGCCTTCTCCTCCTAGGACACCTTTCATGCTGGCCTCAGCTTCCTGCTGTAATGCAGCACTTTTGGCCTCCTGCCTGCACCATAACATCCACAGGGTTGTCCCCATGGTTCACAGTGTCAGATGACTTCACTGTTCATTTCTCAGAGGCAGGTGGCCAAATTTGTCTCTTCTTGTTTTATGGCAACTTCCTGGGAATTACATTCTCCACAGTCTTCTTATTTCTTCTCCCTTTTGGTGAATCCCTGCAGTTCTTTATCCCTGACTTTCCACTTTTCTCCATGCAAGTTACTTTAATATTCTGTGAATCTTGCCATTTCCTTATGTTCTTCTCTCCCACTCTGACATGACTGATCACTAGTGTGCTCCAGTAGCTTCCTTTCTAACCAGCCTGCTTCCACTCTTGCCCCCTACTCAGCTACACGGTCTTCCCCTGCACCCAGAATCACCACATGGAGAGGGAAATAAGGTCGGGCTGCATCGATTGTGATAAGATGTCCCCCACGTTCCTAAGCATTCACAACAGAACCTGAACTCATCACTTTGGTCCACAGATAGCCGGCCTGGCTCCGCCACCCTCCCCTCACCTTGATCCTGGTGATCTCTTCCTCACCCTCTCTGCCTCTGGTGGCCCCCGCCCGGCCATCCTGGCCCTCGCCGCCCAGCCTTTACCACAGCCTGCATGCACCCTCCCTCTGTATCTGCACCGACTGTTCCATGTCCTCTTCAGACTCTGCTCAGAGGGCACTTCCCAGAAGGCCTGGCCACCACCCAGAGACCCTGGAAGCCCCCTCTGTGGCCTCCTCTCACAGCCCCGCCCCCTTCTTCCCCAGCAAGGCTCCAGCTGAGGCTGTGCAGCTCACCTGTCTGCCTTCCCCACGGCACCATCAGATCCAGAAGGACAGGGACAGTTTTTGTCTGGCTGGCTCACTGCTAATCTCCAGGTCCTGGAATGGCAGAAAACGAGTAAATGACACAGATGTGACAGACTCGGAGTAAAAGGAAACCCCTTCTTTCACACAAAGCGGCAGGATGAGGAAAGTCATACGCAGAGGGGGACTTCTCTGTGGAGCAAGTGTCACACATCTTGGCCTCATGTGGGACTTGCAGATTTTCAGCATGTAGAGGGAAACAGGGCAACACTGTATCATGAAGGACAGGGATTGGCAAAGGTTCGCTTCTCCATTGTCCTATACAGCCGGGTTCCTGCTTACAGTCCTAGAGTCAGAAGCTATGAGGTGGTTTTCATGCATTCTGTGCCCTGAGGTCACTTTGTCAGGTCTGAGGTTTCTCTGAGGTGTGTCCTCCTGCTCTGGAAGAAACAGTTGTAGAAGAGGAGGTACACGTGCATGTCTGTGTGGGGCCGATGAAATGCATGTGCCTCACATTGAGCCTCTCGACTTGGTTTCCAGGTACCTCTGTCTGGCAGGATGCCCATGAGGAGACAGGGAGTGGCCACCCCTCGCCTGACACCTTGTTGAAGTGTGTCCCAACGGAGTGTGCAGGTATGGAGGAAGAAGGCAGTATTGCCCCCAATCCCCTGGATTGTCAGTCTGATGACTCCACCAGTGACAGCAAGCTTGGTCTGCTTCTCAGTCCTGGTGGCATCTCAGCTGACGGAGGACTCAGTATGAGAGCTCTCTCTGCAGGTGACTCTGTCATCGCAGCAATGCCTACACTGCCTGTGGTGCCCCATCGACTGGCAATGAGTGCACAGGAAATCAATGCTGATATAAAGCGTCAGGTGATGAAAGGAATTCGACGGTTTGGACAAAGTAAGTAGTGGGCAATGTGTCTAGCAAGAACAACACATGAACACTCAAATCTGTGATTTTGAGTAGCTCAGTCTATCTCAGGAGCATCACCCTTTGCCAAATCGAGTTTTCTGTAGTTAAAGATGGTTCCTCTTTACTTTTTTTAAATTTTCATTTTATGAGTTCATGTTTACAGTACATAATGATCACATTCATCATGGAGACTTGGTATATGTACTGAACACAGGTTAATTCTTTTTAAGATACTGTTTTCCTCCCCTTTTCCCCCCCTCCATTTCATGGTTCCCTTTCCTTTGCAAAAGATCTATCTCCCTGTTTTCTATTATCTGTCTGTTATTTTGTTCTTTAGTTTATGTATACTATGGGTCTCTCCTATTAGGGAAGCCATGCCATATTTAACCCTCTGTGTCTGATTTAATTCATTTAGCATTGTGGCTCAAGGTGTATCCATTTTCCCATAAGTGACTCAAGTTTATCCATCTTTATGGCAGAGTAGTACTCCATCGTATATAAATACCACATGCTTTTTATTCATCCATCTGTTCATGGATGTATAGGCTGTTCCCCTGGTTTTGACTATTATGGGTTGTGCTGCTATAAATGTGGGTATGCATGTGTCACTGTAATATTATGTCTTTAACTCCTTCAGGAAGAGTTACCCCTTAAGGGGTAGCTGTGTTGTATGGAATTTCTACTTTTAGTGTTTTGAGAAATCTGCATGGTGATATTCATAGTGGTTATACTAATTTACATTCCCAACAACCATATAGTAAGATTCCTTTTTTCTCACAGACTTACCAGCACTTATTATCATTTCCACCACCATTTGTGAAAGAGGCTACTTTCCTTCAGCATATGTTTTTGGCCCCCTTTTCTAAGATCAGATGGCTAAATGTGCCTGGGGTTGTCTTTGCACCCTCTGTTCTGTTTCTCTGATCCACATGTCTGTTTTTGTGCCAGTACCATACTGTTTGTATCACTGTAACTTTGTAATAGTACTTCAGTTCTGGAATTTTTGTGCCTTCTGTTTTGCTCTTGGTGCCCAGGATTGTTTTTGCTATTTTAGGTATCTCCTGGTTCTCCATGAATTTTAGGATTGTTTTCTCTAGTTCTGTGAGGAATGCTGTTGGTATTTCGATTGAGTTTGCATAAAATATCAGTTTGGGGTGTATGGTCATCTTGACAGTATTGGTTCTGCCTCTCCAAGAACAGAGGATATCATTCCATTTTTCTCGTGACTACTTTGGTGGGGTTTTTTTAGAGTACTGTAGTTTTCACTGTAGAGATCTTTCACTTCTTTGGCTAGGTTAATTCCTAAGTACAGTGGTACTTCTGTTCATGAACGGGTTTGTTTGCAAAAAAGCATTTGGCAAAATTTTGGTTTTGTTTGCAAACTCTACATTGGGTGACAAACAGGACCATGGCCATCTTTCCTGCACAAACACAAATGTGGCCATCTTTTCCAAAATCATGGGACAAATTAAGTTCATGAACCAAGGTACCACTGTATTTAATTTTTCTTGATGCTATTGTGAATGGTACTGTTTTTCTAATTTCTTTCTCTGTGAGTTCATAATTAGTGTACAGGAATGCTATAGAATTTTGTGTGATTTTTGTATCCTGCTACCTTACTAAATTTGGTTATTAATTCTAGGAGTGTTCTGGTGGAATTTTGGGGGTCTCCTATGTGCATAATCATGTCTTCTGCAAATAATAACTTCTTCCTTTCCTCTCTGTAGTCCATTGATTACTCAAGGGTATTGTTTAATTTCCATGTATTTGCATAATTTCTGTGGTTTCTTTTACCATTGATTTCTAGTTTCTCGGTGCACTATGATCTGATATTATGTATGTGATAATTTTGATTCTTTTGCATTTATGGACTAATATGTGGTCTCCAGGGAAAATTCTAAGAGCTATTGAAAAAAATGTTTGCTATGTTGTCAAAGGCACATTCTGTAGATAACTATTAAATCCATTTGTTGAAAGGTTTAGTTCCGCTCTGAATTTTTTGTTGAATTTCGGTTGATTTGATCTGTTTATGTGTGACAATGGGGTATGGAGATTCCTTACTATAATCGCATTTGTATTTATCTGCTCTTTTATGTCCAGCAGGGCTTGTTTCATGAAGTTGTGTGCACCAGTGTTCAATGCATATGTACTTATCTCTGTTATCTTTGTCTGTTGAATTGTTCCCTTAACTAACATATAGTGAGTGACAGTCTTTGCCTCTTCTGATTGGCTTTGGCTTGAAGTCCATTTTGTGTGAAAATAGGATAGCTAGTCCTGCTTGTTTTCTGATTCCCACTGTATAGAATTTTTTTTCCATCGTTTGATTTAGTCTGAAATTCTTTTTGTGTTAAATAAGTTTGTTGTATACAGCATATCATTAGGTTTTGTTTTTTGGTTTATTATAGCAATCTGTGTCTTTTGACTATGGAGATGAAATCTTTTACTTTGAGAGTTATTAATGAAAGTTACTAATTTTTCCTGTCCTTTCATTATTGTCCTGTTGCTGATTCCCTTTTTACCCTTTCTGCTTAACTGCTCCCCTATCCTGGGTGACTTTAAGCTTTTGGTGTTGTTGACTTCATTTTCTCCTTTTAGGAGCTCCTTGAGAATTTTTTGGAGTGGTGGTTTAGTAGTTATGGATTTCTTAAGGTTTTCTTTGTTATGGAAAGGCCTTATTTCTATTGCAATTTTGAAAGATAGTTTTTGCAGGATATAGTCTGGACTGGAAGTTTTTTTTCTTTCAGTGCTCCCAGCCTTTAATGTTTATGTTGTGATGTCCGCTATAATTCTAATGTGTTTACTTTTATAAGTGATTTATTGCTTTTCTCTAACAGCTTTCAAGATTCTGTCCTTGTGTTAGACTTCTGGGATTTTGACTATGATGTGTGGTGGAGAAATTCTTTTCTAATCATGGCTATTTTGGGATCTATAAGCCTCACTTCTCTGTATATATTTTTTCTCCATATTTGGGAAGTTTTCTGCTATTAGTTTTATAAACAAGTATTATGCCATTTGTGTTATCTTATTTTTCACTAATTCCAATTACTCTTAGATTAGATTAGTCTTCTTTTTGTCTTCTAGCATCTGCTGAATCAATTTTTTATGTTTTGTTGCCCTTTTAAGGTATCTTTAAGTCATTGGCTATAGGGATCAACTCAGTCATCTCACATTGGGCACTTCTCCTGTCCCTATTTTCAACAGACTTTTTAATCACCTGGATTTGTGTTTAGTACCTTTTCATGGACTGTGATTTTTTTTTGCTAAACTGGTCATCCATGATTTAGATTTTGTTTAGCTGAGCTAGCTTTGTGTGTGTGTGTGCCTTCTGTAAACTTGCCAATCATTTTGTTTATTAAATCCATTATCTCTTTAGTTACATCTTATTTGAGCTAACTGAACATATTATTGAACTTTTTTTCTAATCTCCTCTTTCATTGTTTCAAATAATTCAGTTGTGTGGCTTTTGATTTCCTCCTGCTTAATACCCCATGGGTTAGCTCTGGGGGTGTTCAGAGTTTACGGAGGCATTTTGTGGCCTTGTCTTCTCAAGTTTGTGGTTTTCTTGTGGGTGGTTATAGTGGGAAGACTGTTGCAAGTATGGAGATCTCTTTAGTTAGTGTCTGCTTTTTAGTGATGTATTCTGAGTGTGGGTAACTGCAGGCTTTGCCTCTGTCTCAGAATCTAACTGCCTCTGCAGCCTAGTGCCGAGCACGCCTGGCCAAGGCATTGGCATCTACGGCCCAGCTGGCATACCCCTGGTCAGAGTCAAGGGCACGGCAGGGCAAGGGGTGCCGAGGACTGGCTGGCCATCACCCAGCAGTAGGGGGCAGCGATGGGAGCGGGAGCCACCTGGGATGTTCAGTCATGAAATGGGTGCTCACCACGCATGTCCAGTCCAACGCCGGCACTACATGGATTCACATGGGCCCCTGAAGCAAGGCCTGCATCTATCTCAGACTGCTGAGGAGTTGGCAGCCAACCTCTCAGTTCAGTCAGAATCTGGTTTGCCAACATAGTGTCTGCAGCCCCTTGCCTGGAAGAACCCCAGCAATACAAAGTACAGTTTGGACAGCTGCAGAATTTTCTCACTGATTCTGATTTCCAGTACAGCCATGAAGTTATGCCTCTCTTCTACTCACTGTTTGCCTACCTCTTTATCAGCCTGCTCCGAAGCAGCTCTAAGAGCACATCGGGAAGTTTCTATAGCCACTTCCATGGAATGTTCCTGTGGAATGCAAGCCAGAAAGATGTTATGGAGGAACTACAGATGATCCAGGACATCCTGTCCAACTTCAAGCTTTGCGCATTCCTAGATAACAAGTACATGGTCTGTCTCCAGGAAGACAGCTTACAGCTGCCTGATCTGCTACGTCCAAAGTGATAGCAACACTGCCCTGTGAAAGGACCTCGCCTTACATATCCACCTGGATGTGCAGCCTGCTAAGAGAACAGACTGCCAGCTCTATGCCAGTGGTGGCTCCTCCTGCAGTGAGAGCAGTGGCCTGGAGCCCCTAGATGTGCTCAGCCTCATTCTGCAGAACGAGGTCTCACAGGAGAGCATCAAATGTGTCAAGGATGCCGTCACCACCACCATCTGCTTCTATGCCTTCTACAACACAGAGCAGCTGCTGAACACTGCAGAAATTGCCCCCGACAGCAAGCTGCTTGCTGTTGGGTTTAACAACTCCTGCATAAAACTCTTCAGTCTGCAGTCCAAGAAGTTGAAATCAGAGCCCCACCTCATGGACACATCATGTATCTGCTTGGCTTGTGATATGCTGGAGGAAGAGGAGGTTGAGGAGGACAGTGCAGGCACAGAGATGAAGATCCTTCAACCATAAGTGTAAATAAGGACAAAGAGGTATAATAGACATTACGTAAAAGAAAGATAATATTCAAAAGAGAGGAGAACTAGAAAGGGAGAAAGGGGAAAAGAAAGAAGGGAAAAGGGAAAGGAAAGGAAAGGGAAAAATGGAAAAATATAAATAACCCTGCTGTAAATAGGGAAGGAGGGGAGCAGAAGGGTGGGGTGGGGAAGGGGAGGGAAGCCAAGATACATCATGTACAGGTACAAAATAACAACGATGAACATGATCATTATGTATACAATGTAAAGAATAATTTGGAGCAAGTCACAAAGTAGAATTAGTGTTAGACTTCAGAGTGACCATTGATCAGCTTACAGTTTTTAGTGGCTCTCACTCCTGCAGCAAGCACATTGTGAGGTGAAGCCCGAGTGCGAAGCCCGAGTGCACGTACGCATGTCAAACTGTTCCCTGAGGCGAAGGCAAGTTCTAATGTATGGGGAAAGCATTAAATATTTCTGCTTTCTGAAAAGTTACTTTATATTTTGTTTTCTATTAAAATGTATTTAGTTTCAAAAAATCAAACCACCTCCACTAACTTGGGAGGGGAGGATATACAGTGTAATTGTCTCAGACTGAATTCCACGATTGGAACACAGTATTGTAACGACACAAAGACAGTCTAGACACTGACATGGAGGAAAAAAACAATTAACTGCAACAGTTGTGCCAGCCTGGCAGTAACAAGAAAATCAGCAGTAAGAGTCAAAGACAAGCTGGATATTTATATAGCATCAGGATGAATAACATGGCGCCCTTAGCCATAGCGAAGAAATCTATGATTATAGTGTAATCACTAAGATAACCAAATATCGACATACAGGAAAATATCTACCAAACTCTGCACTAACAATAGAATATGATGCTACACTAATAGCATAGAGTTAGCTGTCTAAAGATGAATAAAGCTTAATGGTTATACCAGTAAAGATAGAGGGGTTGGGGAAAAGGAAAATAAGAGAAGTAAAATTTGAAAAATAAAGAAAATAAATGAGACAGAGGAGTAAAAAGTGAGATAAAGATCCTATTAAGGAATAGAAGAAATTAATCAAATGAGGTAAAAATAACAGAAAGAACAAATGAGGAAAAGAAAAAGCAGAGCAAAATAAAGAAAGGTAATGAAATAAGGTAAAATTGAAAAAAAAAAACAGAAAAAGGAAAATAGACCCCCAAACTCCAAAGAGCTAATGAAAATATTTTTAAAAAGAAAAATAAATGAGTCCCAAAACATTCCTCTGTGTTTTTGAGTGAGTGATTTCTTTCCAGGGTCTTTAGTCTCCACATTCAGCAGATACAGGGTAGGACAGTGAGCCTGCCCTACACCTGTAGTCACTCCAGCAACTCCTCCTTTCCATGTTCCTCTGTGCACCCCACGTCTTGGTTTTGTCTGCTTAGCTTTGTGGTCTGTGGGTTTTTGAGGTGGTCCCTGCTCCGTAAGCCCCTCTGCCATACCATCCCAGGCTGTGGCAACCATCCCAGCCACACCATATTCTTGCTCACATTGGTAGACGGGCTAAGCAAACAGACCACTGAGTTCAGTGTTGATGTGAGCAGCGGGGCAGAAGAGGGCTAATCAAACACTGTACTAGACTTAATGGCAGCACCTTCAGAGTCAGTCCCCTTTGGAAGCCGTACAAGACCATCCTGGCTTCTCATCACGGAGGGCAGGCTCTCTGCATCCCTCCTAGTCTGAGCCTGAACTTCTCAGGGAGTCTATGAACATTCTGTGCCCTCTCTGCCATTGTCTCCCATGGCTCTGTCCTGCCCAGTCACTGTGGTGAGGCGACACCTGAAATCCTGGAGCATAGCTGCTCTGTGGCTTAGTTTCAAACAATGAACCACTTCCCAACATGGCTTCTGATTAAACTTCCTCAAATCCCTTGGTCACCACACTAGACTTCCTCCCCACTTCCAGCCTGCCTCTCAGGAGTCACTTTTAGAGTACAGTGCCGTGCAGGTTTTGCAGTTTATAGTAGCCATAGGAGTCTCTTGGGGCCGGTGCTGCCAGCCAGCTCTGCTGTCTCCCTAGAGCTGCTATTTCCCTCCAGGCTTGCCCTGTGTCAGCAGAGAAAGGACCCCTCCCCAAGACCAAGGTGACCTCTCCAGACCGCCTCACTGTCTTCTCTGTGCTGTGCTCCTTCTCGCCAGCTTCTCCACAGTTTTCATTCTTCCCATCAGCTCCCTCCCAATTCCCAGAGATCCTCCTCTTTCCTTCTCTGCATCAAGTTGTCTTCCAGGTGTCTCTATTACAGTTCCTGGAGAGGCTGCACTTCGCTTCTAGTCTCTCTCTGTCTTCTCGGTCCATAATTGGGTCTTCTTTTCTTTAACTATAGTTTACCAATAGCCACTTTCCCTCTATTTCTTTTTTTTTTAATAAACTTGGTTATTGTTTACAAGACCTCCATAAGTACAGATATGCAGGAATCTTGATTGAAGCATTTGAAACCCACATACATTCTGTGACATCATAGCCCACAAAGCATGACTATTGATACAGCAGGACAGAATTCTGTTTCCTCTAGTTTTGAGATACACTAAGATATTTTTGTTAATATCTTCAGAATATGAAGGGATCTTCAAACTATTTGAACAAGTGCAAGGACCTCTGGAAATCAAGAAACAATTTGTTGAGTTTGCCATCAAGGAAGCAGCAAGGTGGGTGGACATTGGAACCGCAATTCCTTTACGTAATTGGGCCAATACATTGCTGGGGGTGGGGGTGGGGGTGGGGGAGAGACCCTAGCTTGTCCTTCTCAGGCACTGGCCCTCACTCATAGTTAAGGCTCATTCTTCTTTGACTTGGATTGATGCTGTCTGAGTCCAGTTCATCCTCCCGTGCCCATTCAGCCCGCCGGTCTCAGCACAGTCTGAGCCGGGTGTCGATTCACCTCGAACACTCTGGATTTGCTAGAGCATCTCCGACCATGTGGATGCACTCTCTGTTTCTAGGTAGATGGTGAGCGCCCCTTTCTATTCTCCACAGGCGCCTCCCCCATCAGTGGTTCTTCGGGTGTCTTTTTCTGAATGCCGTATCTCTCTGTTTTCAGGTTTAAAAGACGACACTTAATCAAGCAACTGGAAGAGATACTGGAGAAGATAGTTTCTGACATCCGTCTCACTGAAGATGAAGCTATTCAACTCCCCAGTACATAGTCGAGTTATTACAATGACCAGTGAGAAACGAGAACCAGTTTGCTGTGCTCCAGAATGTAGCAGGATGTTGTTTAAATCTCTTAGCATGTGTTAGAGAATTGCCTTCCAGAAGTTAAGTGGTGTTTCTGTTAGTAAGAGTTGGGCTGTTGCCCCAAGAATTGTTCTGAAGGGGTGGTTTGTCTTTTATGTAAGGTGGAAGATGTTATTACATTACTGCTTTAGTGTCTGCAGCAGGTCCCAAGTCATGGCCATTACTAATATCTGTCTTCTTTACGACCCATTTTCTTATTCCCTTTGCCCTGAGATAGCCCCTCAGGAGGTCGCGCTGTGTGGCTTGGTAGATTACTCAAACTCTACCTGCTGAAGATTCTTTTCAACTACATGTTGTCCCTGAATTGGGTTCCTGTAATTTTCTATTACCACCAAATAAAGTAGTACTAAAATGGATTCTTGACATTCTATACATATTCTTCCTTAGTCCCTGTTCAGTAATGTCCCAATTTCCGTTGTTAGTCAAGTTCTATCACCCCACAAATGATGGAAGCCTACCTTCTTACCTTTTGATGGAGAGACAGTTGAGCAATGCAGAGTAATCAGCTTGTAGCCTCAAGTTCCATTGTAATGGATTTATCTTAAAGTTCCCTGCTGAAAACATTTCTCCATCAAAATACTTGTAAAGACCTTTAGTTCAGCAGAGACAAAAATTGTTGGAACAGGAAATGAAATGTTCATGTAATAATAATAGTGATAGTAACCCCTCATGTTATCCCCTTGGCTGAAGACATGAACGTCATCATATACTTGATGCTGAGAGGGACCATTGCCACCACCTAGATTATACTGACTCAGGCCCAAAAGATATTGCCTCAAAGTGCAACTGTAACTGAAGAAGCTTCAGAAGATCATTCTGCTGTTTGTTTGAGCCAGTTAGTTAAGAATGATGGGAACCTAATAAGACTAATGAGTCTGTTAGCATGAGCGCATTGCTGCACTGCATTTCCTGTAAGAGAGTTCCATATTTGAGAGTGATGCAGTGAGGAATACTGTAGTGGATACTGCCTTTCCTGAGGCCACAGCTGGTTTTCTTAAGGCATACTGTGTGGGAATGAAAATTCATATCCGGAGTAAGTATCTGTTCAAGTACAACCAAAAAGCTGTCTTTTCCCTGATTGGGGTAGATCAAAATAATCAAACTACCACCTGGAAGCTGACTGACCCTTCTGGGCTATGGTGTCATACTGAGGGTTCATTGTTCGTCTCTGCTTCTGGAATATTGGACAGATGGCAGCAACTATGCATCATTATGGGCCTATGTATAACCTCCATCCCTGACTCCATGACCATGCTGCACCGTCACTTCTTGGAATATGAAGGGTTGTAGCTAAGGAGGTATGGGGGTGGTCTTAGGAGCCTAGAGCAGCCTCAGCATATAGAGCAAGGGAGACGGGAACCTCCATCCTGCAATCTTAAGAATCTAGACCTACCAATAACCTGAATGAACTTGAAAATGTTCTATCTTTTTGTCATGGCTCCCCAGAAACAGAACCAATGGGATAGAAAGAGAAAGGCATGTAAAGAGATTTGTTACAGCAATTGGCTCACCTGATTGTAGAGGCTGAAAAGTTCCACAATGGGCTATGCAGGCTGGAGAACCATAGAAGCCTGTAGCATGGTTCAGTCTCTAAATCTGAAGGCCTTAGAACCAGGGAAGCTGATGGCATAGCACTTGGTCCAGTCAGGGGCCCAAGAGGGAAGGGGATCTATTGGGGGAGGGGATACTGGTATGAGTCTAGAGTCTAACAGCCGGAGAACCTGCCCACCATCAAAGGACAAGTGAAGGAAGGGTGTCCTCACTCCAGAGAACAGAATCCACCCCTCCTTTGCTTTTATATTGGCTGACACCTGTCCACTTTGGGAGCGCATCTTCCCTTGGAGCGCAGTCTCACCTGCCAGTCTCAGCTGGAAACATCCTCATGGACATAATCCAGGGCAAGCCAGTCATTCTAATCAAATGCCCAATATCCTGGGCTTCCCTTTCAGCAGAAGAGGGATGGGTGCCATGCCTATCAAAGTGCTCAGAATAAGTAATGGTTTACCAGCTATTTGGGTGTCCTTTAATCCAGTCAATTGGGACCCCAAAATTAACCATCGTACATAGTATCCACTTGGTCACCAGCCTGGTCAATACCCAGATTATGATTTCATGTGACCCTAAGCTGAAACACCAATTTAACCTGCCAGGACTTTTGACCTACAGAACTGCTTGATAACCTATTTGTGTTCTTGTAAACTGCTAAATTTGGGGTAATTTGTTACGTAGCAACAGAAACCTATACAAGAGGTGCCTATACAGAAAAAAACCCTGAGAATCGGGTACATCTTTTCTCTTTTTCTTAGCAGCTGGTCACAGGGCATTCCCCAGGAGGCCACAGAGGAACTTTCTCTTGGTCTGGGCCCTGTTCTAAGCTAGCAGGTTTTCAGGTCACTTATCAATTGCTCAAAGTATCACGGAAAACAAGGTTTATGTTACCACCCACATCTAATAGGCTAACTTATGGCCGTGTTCCTTTTTTTAGCAGTACAAAGATTGAGCTATATCAATTTGCTCTTCACCTTATTAATACTGTCCTCTTGACATGCCCCAAACTATTACTATCATTGAAATTCTCGCTGATTTAGAAGGCTCTAGTTTTGTGTGGAGACGATTTCCCACACTCTGCCTTCCAAATGTGTTGCCAGTTTGTCTGGATTAGTTGCATCTTCCTTCTTCATCAGAATAATGCCATTGATGTGCAGAATGTTGTCATGTGTGGTGTAAGGAAAACATGATCAAGATCCCGAAAGACTACTTCAGGACATAAGCCTGGAGAGTTGATACAAGCCTGCAGTAGTATATGAAGATGTATTGCTACCCTTCCCAGGTAGACCCAAATCCTTCTTTGTGATAGTTATAAGGAAAAAAGCATTAATTCAATCAGTACCGTATATTGAGTTTTCAGGGATGTATTGATTGCTGTGGCGATGAAACCACAAGTGGAACAGCAGCTGTAATTGGAATCATCATCAGGTTTGGTTTATAGCTGCTTGCCATTCCTCAAGAACAACAGTTTTGGCATAGGACAAATGGTAAATTGAAACAGATGGTGCAATAATTGCCATCCTGGATTTTCAATCTTTAATGGTACTACAGTTCATCACAGGGTGAACTTGGGGGAAACCTGGGCCTGCTGTAAGGCAGAGCTGAGGCAAAGCCCTCGATTGCCTGACTTCCCTGCTCTGTATGGTAGGCCAGTGACATTTTGGCACCCTTAAAATTAGCGTTACTCAGATCCAGTATCGTATCATATCTGAGAATTCTGATTGCTTCCCACCATGCACTGAAACTAGCAATTGGTCACAGGTTTGAGGAAGGCTGGGACCGCAACTAGCATAAATATTGGTATGGCTTATTCATCAGTTTCCTCTTACTATAAATAACTGAGATATTTAACTTATGTGTGGAAAAGGTTTATTTATTTATTTAGGTTTTTTGAGACAGGGTCTCACTATGCAGTTCAGGTTGACCTTGAACTCACTAGGTAGCCAAGACTGGCCTCAAACTCATGGTGATCCTTCTGTCTCAGCTTCCTGAGGGAAAAAGGTTTATTTTGGCTCTTGGTTCTGGAGGTTCCAGTCCAAGATCAGGTGATCCCTGTGCTTTGGGCCTCTGGTGACGGTAACGCATCATGGCAGGAGTACACGGTGGGGCAAATCCACTAACCTGGTGAGCCAGGAAGCAAAGGAGAAAAGGAGGATGGGCTACCATCCCACAGTCCCCTTCAGGGGCTTGCCCCTGGTGACCTAAGGACACTTCACAAGGCCCCACTTCCTAAAGTTTCCACTGCTGCCTCCTCTGGAAACCAAGCTTTTAACACATGCATCTTTGGAGCACTCATCCAAACTGTACCTCACGGTTCTTCCTCAAGGACAAGACTAAGCAACAGCTGACCAACCAAGCAGAATCACCACAAAGCTCTCTGCTGGGGACTGGGATCTCCCTGGAAAGTAATTTACCATAGTTTTGCCGAAAGTCATTTCCTTCGGCCCTGACAATATCTGTGAATTTTGGTTCTGGGGCTATAGGAGGTAATGTTTATTGTGTTGGTGGGCTTTTAGTATTTGGTTTTTCTGTGGCAATCACAGACTTAAACCCAAATGACCTTTACTCCACTGCCCATCTCTAAAAATTATATAGCAATGTGACTGCACTACACAAAACGGAGACTAGATTCCTTATTAAGTGTACAGCCAAGATCAAAGAAGGGCACAAATTTTGTCTTGCCAAGCAAAGCCCATAGGAATAGCCCCCTCTCAAAGTAAAGGGCAACCTTCTTATAGGGTTCAAGAGATCACAATACATGGAGAAGTGTTCCTTGGCAGATGCTTGACATCTGTACCTTGGACCTGGTCAAGGAAGAAAGAATGTCCTCATTATTGAAAATGGACACCTAGAAAAACAAAGGCTCCTCTTAAGTGGAGATACTCAGAAACCCAATTCACATCAAACAGTGGAGATCCTGCTTAAAGCTAAAACCCAACATCACATATGCTGTCTGTCTTCCTGCCTCCAAAGTGCATGGTCACCTGTTTCAGGGCTGCCCTCTATACTCCTTCTCTATTTCTCCTTGGGTGTTTAGAGTCACTGGAATCTGTCTCCCTGTCGCACTGAAGAGCCCAAGCATCCCAGGGCAGGAGAAAGCCATTGGCTTGGAACTGCAAGAGAAATTTCCACTTTTTGGAAATAGTAGGGATTGAATCCAGGGAGTGCTGACCAACACTCCTTCTCAAGCATTTCTTTTTTTTTCTTGACAATGGGGTCTTGCTTTGTTGCCTAGCCTGGCCTCAAGCTTATAATCCTCCTGCCTCAGCCTCCCAAGCAACTAAGGTTATAGGCATGTGGCAGGGTGTCCAGTAGGGAAACTAGTTTTGAGTGCTTTACTTGTGGCACCCACCTGCCCCCTCCATTTGCTCATCCCATGGTTGTATAAGTGCAATGCTGTCTTCATTGATAATTTAGATCAGTGCTTATCTTAGCGAATGTTTTATATAATTTTGACTTTTAAAAAATTACAACAGGGGGCTGGGGATTTAGCTCAGTGATTAGAGTGCTTGCCTCACAAGCACAAGGGCCTGAGTTCGATCCCCAGCACCACACACACAAAAAAAATTACAACAAACTTTTATTGATCTTGATCACCACATGCTCAGCTTTGCACCCGACAGAAGTGCCTCATTAGTCCCAACCTGGCGCTGTCTGTGGGGCTTCTCACTAGGTGAGACCCTGCCCAACTCCCCACACCCCACCACTGCCACTGTGGGTAGTCAGACTGTTAACGGCAGTGTGATGGTTTATATACAGATGTCCCGCAAAGCCTCATGAGCTCATAGGTGGAGCTTTGGGGAAGTGACTGGATCATGGGTGTGTGATACTGAATTAGTCTGCTGATCAGCTTCGCACAGTTCTGGATGTGGATGATGGATTTACTCAAGAGGGAAAGACCCACGTAGTACTTAGAAAGTGAAAAGCAAATGGGTACGACTCATTCTTGCTGCAGCTAAAACTGGACGTGAGTAATAATGGGTTCCATTCCATCCTGATGTAACGTAGACCTAATTGTGGAAATGCTGCTGTGACTTTACTGCTAATGACCAGAGACCTTGGTAAATTTGACTGGCGCCAAGAAAAGAAAGCCCTCTGAGCCCACCACACCTATGAACTCATGGGGAGTTCTCTGTGATCAGGTAAGTAGAAAAACAAAACTTGGGCCTGGATTGCAAATGTAGCTGCAAAATAGGTAGGCACCAATTGTATTGGTTTTGTAATGCTAAGTAACAATTACCACACATTTGGTGGCTTAAAAACAAGTTTAAAAACCAGGCAGCCTTAGCTGGTATCTCTGCTGAGTGTCTCAGAAGGCCCAAGTGTCAGGCACCCTCAATGCTTATCTGAAGCCTGTGGAGTAATCGACTCACAAGATCATCCAGGTCTAGTTTCTCAAGGCAGTAGGGACGAGGTCCCCATGTCCTTGCTGGCTGCCGGCCAGGGGATGCTCTGTACTCCTGCAGCCACCCCCAGAGCTTCTCAGGCACACTGCTTTATCTTCAAGGTAGGCCTCCTGCACGAATTCCTTTTTTTTTTTTAGAATCTCTGTGACCTCTTCTGTTCCTTTGTAGGGAGGGTGCCGTACTTTTCAAGGACTTTCCTGGGAGGGTCGGACCCACCCACGTCATTTCTGTGTTCCTAGACCCACTGATCTAACACTTTAATTATGCAAGCAAAATCTCACTACCTCAGTATTCGTACTCATGTTTGATTGAATATATATGGGAGATGAGAATCTTGGGGAGGCATAATCATAACGCTACTGTCTTAGCTTGGGCTTCAATAACAGAATAATAATAGATTGGGTGGCATAAACAAAAACATTCATCACATTTCTGGACACCGAGAAGTTCAAGAGAATGACAACATGATCAAGTTCTGGTAAGGGCCTCTTCCTGGCCTGCAGTTTGTCGCTTTGCTGTGTCTTCACATGGTAGAGAGCAAGGAGGCGGGAGAAAGAAAACTCTCATCTCTAATTATAAGGGAACTAATCCTGTCATGGGGGTTCCACCTTCAAGACTGTATGTAACCTAATCACCTCCCAAGTCTCCATCTCCTAGTACCACCATATCAGCGGCAGTCAGTTTCCACATATGAATTTGAGGAGGACGCACTCACTCCATAACACGTCTACCACACAAGCCAAAAGTGGACAACTGCAGCTCTACAGTCCAAGATGGTGCTTCGTATTTCAAGAGGAACACTCGGTCACTGGCTAGGTAGAGCACTTGTGATCTGCATAATGGAAATGGAGTAAGTAGACTGTGATTTTGACATTAAAAGAGTCAGTGTGGAGTCATGGGAAAGAATACAGACTCTAGAGCCAGAAATGTGTGGGTTAAATCCTGACTCCATCTCTTATAAATTGTGTCATTCTGGCAAGCCAGTGGCCACCACAAGCTTTAAATTTTTTTCTTATTAAAGAGAATATAGTAATATCCACCATAGTGAATGATTTTGAGAATTAAATGTGAAAGTTCAAAACCACAGCTCTTCACGTGTACTCTGTAAATGGCATTATTATTTTATTCAACTAACACAATCTTGACTCAAGAGGCTTCTCCACTCCATCCACATAAGGTCCTTGTGTCATATGATAGACGGTGGTGTCAGCAAGACTGCAGAATGGGAAGCCCTAGTTACTCCCTCTCCCATAGATACATGAGGTTACCGATATATGGAACAATTCCCTGAAAAAATACAGAAGCCAGTTAGGTTCTTGCAACCACATTTAAGACTAGTAGGAAAGTCGATGGCACAAAGAACCTTTCTCTTCCCACCTTGGGGCAGTGCAGCATATTTGCGAGGAAACCCCCAACTTTCATCTTCTCCCTGGGTAGGGAAAGGAGTAAAAGCTACTTTCTTGCTTTTACTCCTTTTACTTCAATATTCTGGCTTTGGGTGGGGGCGCTGCTCAACAGACCAGTTACTGTCTACCTCCAAATATGGGGTCACTAGAAAACAAAGATCCACCTGCATCAAAATTTACAATACCAGTAGCAGCCACTAGGGGGAGCTCCAGTACCACAAATTAGCATAGCACCTGCGAGGCTGCAGTATTACACACCAGAATAATAAGGACAGAGTAGAAGTCAGCAAAATAATTAGGAAATTTCACACACACGCCCAGAGAGTGAAGAGACAGCCTACTGAATGGCCTATTAAGATCGCAGTGGTCAATTAAATGCACAAAAGGCAGAAAAAGAGCAGAAGACAAAAATAGAAACTAAAAGTAAGGGTAACAGAAGACAGTATCAAATGTAGTAGATATTAATTCAATTATATTCATAATCACTTTGAACAACAGTGGTCTGGATGGACTAATTTAAAGACAGATTGTCAGAGTGATCAAAAAGCAAAACACAAATATGTGTTATCTAAAAGAAACTCATTTTAATTATAAAGACATATATAGGTTAAAGGTAAAGAAATAAAGATAAACCACGCAAACACTAACCAAAAGAAAGCAGGGGTTGTTATATTAATTTCAGAGAGAGCAGACTTTAGAGCAAAGAAAGTTATCAGGGACACAAAAGGACATGCCATAATGATAAAGGGATCAATTCTCCAGGAAAACATAACAACCCTTAATGTGCATGCACATAGCAACAGAGAATCAAAACACACAAGGCAGGTAAAGAACTTAGATTAGAGACCTAAGAAATAGACAGATCCATTAGACAGCAAATCGATGAGGCTGTTGGTGCAAATGGGAAATGGGAAATGGGAAATGGTACAGCCACTATGAAAAACTGCATAGTTTCTTAAAAGAATTAAAATGGAAATACCATAATCAGCAATCTTGCTTCTGAGTATATATCCAAAATAATTCATTTCTGGGTGTTGAAGAGCTGTCTGCACACCCACATTCATTGCAGTGTTATCGGATAGGTTCCGATATTGCTGGGTTCTTTCCCTCCTCAAGCAAAGAATTGAATGAGGGGGACAAAAAGTAGTTCCAAAGTTTTATTTAAAAATACAAAAAAAAAGAAAAAAAGGAAAATTAAGCATAGCAATAAAATTGAGCATAACGACAGAAACAATAAAATGAGCACTGGGCCTAAAAGGCACGGTAGGGGTTACCTTGAGAAAGGCATGATAGCAGCTGTGCTGGGTTTGCAGTCATCATCTTCCACGGGAGAGAAAAGGAAGAGCTCCTTCCCGGTGGCGCGGTAGAGAAGAAGGCCCCTTGCTGTAGAGAAGGAGGCGTGCTTGCTTCAGGTGTTGCTACTATTTATCAAAAGGAGTTCTCGTGGAAACTCACGAGAACTTCCTGCAGTCCAGGTGAGGGCTCGTGCTTGAAAATCACGCCTCAAGCTAACGTCAGGTGCAGGCCATTCCCCCAGGTCACGTTCCCTTGCCAGCCAGCCTTAGCCGCACGCTATTCTTATTTCAGCAGCACTGTTCATAATAGCAGAGACATGGAAGGAGCCAAATGCCCACCAATGGATAAGCAGGTGAAGAACTCGTGGTGTGTGCATACTATGGGTGACAGAAGCCTTGAAAAGGATCCCCGTCATGTTCCACTACAAGCACAAACCTTGAGGAAATTGCCTGGTCACAAAAGGACAAATACTGGATGATTCCACTCATATGAAGCATCTGAAGTAGTCAAAATCCTAGAAACAGAAAGTAAAAAGGGCCGGGCGTGGTGGCACACACCTGCAATCCCAGCTGTCGGGAGGCTGAGGCAGGAGAATCGCCTCGAGTTTGAGGCCAGCCTGGGCTACATAGCAAGACCCTGACTCAAAAAAAAAAAAAAGAGTAGAAAGGTGGTTACCAAGAGCTGAGGGGCAAGGGCAGAGGAACGAATGAGTGGTTAGTGGTGAAGAGCCTCACTGCTGCAGATGAACAAGTTCTGGCGATCAGTGGCACAGCACCGTGAATACACCTCACGCTACTGAACTGCACACTCACAGATGGTCGAGGTGGGAA